>MDKI01195987.1:0-22373 GCA_005239505.1 Nicotiana paniculata
AGATAGAGAAGCTCTCACTTCTCTCTAGGGCATCTCAAAGAAGAGACCTGCCATCCAAGGAAGGTAGTAAAATCCTCAGCACGAATGCTTAGAACCAACACTAGCACCACAAATGATCAACACTCACACACATTTCCAACAATGGACATAGACGCAATAGACAAACAGCTTTATCCTAGAGGCAGAAACGAACTCGGCCAGGAAGTAGGAAGCCCAGAACTAGAAAATCTCTTCCTACAAAAACTGAAAAATAACTTGTATGGAACACATACACAAAATCAAATAGCAGTTCAACAATCAATAGAAGGACAAGAACACGACATAACTGATGAAACAGAGAACAAATACGAGTCGGAAAACTTCATCCCCATCACCTCCACTGATAAAGAAAGAATCTACAGAAACTGGACCAACGCGGTTATAATCAAGATCTTTGGCAGAAAGGTAGATACACCTTCCTCCAAAACAAAGTAAGTGCTATATGGAGACCAACGGAAACAATTACCCTAATAGACCTAGGACGTGAATACTACCTAATAAAATTCACAAAAACTAAAAATTATGAAAAAGCGTTACACCGAGGACCATGGTTTATTGGTAACCAATTCCTAACGGTCCGGAAATGGGAACCAAGATTCGTAGCCTCAACTGCTTTGCAGACTTACTCAGCCATCTGGGCTAGACTACCGGAGCTCCCAACAGAGTTTTATGATTACGAAATACTTCAAAGAATAGGATCAAAGTTGGGAAAGCTACTAAGGATCAATGCATGTACATCCTCAACAACGAGAGGCAAATACGCAAGAGTATGCATCCTTGCACACATAGAAATCCCCCTAAAAACACATGTATTAATAGGGAAACACTACCAGAGGGTTAAATACGAAGGATTCAACATGTTGTACGTACAATGTGGAAGGCTGGGACATACTAAAACGCAACGCCCACACCCAATCCAAACACAAACCACTGAAGCAAAATCTAAGCACACAAACAATGAAGGAATTGAATCACTAGTAGAGGAAGTAGAAGCTTGGCACATATTCATGCACAGGAAGACCAAAAAAGGAGAGGACCAAAGGAGGACGTCAACAACTCAACCACAAAAACAACCAAAATAGGAACATCACATGACCAACTCCGGCAGAAGCCATCAACACAAACAAGAGTTTCGATGGGTAAGCAAAGATACCATGCAAATGGATGTAACAACGAATAGACCAGTGGTCAATACAACTACCATGAAAAAAGAAACAAATGGGCATATGAGAAATGCAAATCAATTCAATGCATTAAGTGCTCTGACGACTGAGATGGAAAACAACTTCGAAGCCCTAGAGTAAAATACACAAAGACCTCAGGAAGATGTGCATTATACCCTGGATAAACCAAAGGAGCTAAGAAATCTTATGACACCATTAATAACTCTAAACCCTACCTTTAATGATCAAGTAGCTAGAGCAATTAATATTACCAATGACATGAATGCTCTACATGAACCCAATGGACCAAAGTTGGAACCCCATCACACGACCACAAGTAGGAAGCAACCAACTGACAATATCAAACCCCCAAATCCCCAATCATGCGACTTGAATGTTGCACCCCTTCACAATGTCACACCCTCATTAATTAGAGACAATAAGGATAAAATCATGAAACACAAAAACACACTAGAACCTGTCACAAACCTGAACCAAAGCCATCATAGTACAAATCTAATCTAAGATCAAAATCAATACAAAACCCTAGTCAAAGTCAACATATCAACATCAGTTACAAGAGTTCCCCAAGCTCCCAACAATGTAACGGCAGGAAACTTACCTCCTTGCCACTATTTAGATGCTAATGCCCATGCAAACAATACCAACCAACAGTTAGCCAAACTTAGCAAAACTCAAGAACTAAACCAAGATGCCAAGACTCCCTTCCAACAGCTACTACCAAAGGAGATACCAAAGGAACACAAGGAGATATGTTTGGACAAAGGAGAACAACCAAACAACTCAAGGCCAGCCGCTCGTTTATGCAACACCACCCCTGCCTCCAAACCACACTCCACTTTCATGGCTGGAATACGGACTCACGGGATTCTCCCTAAACCTGAATCTACACCTAGGAGGCAAGATGTTATCATACGAATAGAGAACCCAAGATACCTAGCCCAAATTGTAACAGAGGGACTAAGGATTGGGCTCGACAGTGTAGCGAGCCACCCATGGCTATCCCAGCAGCAACCCCACCCACAAATGAGAGCCCACCCATCCTCCTGGAGCCGTGTACAAACAACAACCCCAAGCACCCCAATTCCCCTAAGCATGAACATGTCATTATTCCACAACCCCTCTACTCACAACTGATACCCACCCCACATGCTCTACACCATCCCTCAACCAACCCAGGAGACCACCATAGCACCACAACAACCACTACAACAGACGGACAAGGAGGAAGAAGAGGGAGGAACGTCAACAGCGAGAAGGGTGGAATACGCCATGCTCCGAACACCAAAAATGCTAGTGTTCAAAGAAAGAAAAGAAAAAAAAGTAATCTTACGTTGCCCGATGAATTTGAGGAAATGCTCCATAAATATAAGGGTATTAACACCACCAACGATCTTCAAATACGGAGTAGTAATGGTGCCAACGATGTTCGCACACATGATCTTAAACAGTTCGCCCCATGCACAGGAGGAGGATACCACCCCACCCCCATCTAGACCAATGAGTATGATCGTTTGGAATTGTAGAGGTGCGGACAATGAAGATTTCAGAAGAACCTTTAGGTCCATGTTAGACTACAACAGGCTGTTCTTAGTTGCACTACTGGAAACTAAGATGCAATACCATAGAACTCTCATTAATGACTTTGGCTTCACTCACATGGCTCAGGTAGAGACACAGGGTAATGCAGGCGGCATGGTTATGATGTGAATGTAGGTGAAATTATTGTGGATCAAGTCGGAACAACAGACCAAATACATGTCATGATCAAGGTAAACAATTCTAATCCATAACTCTTATCTATTATTTATACTAGTAATTTGATAAATGAAAGAGCTATCCTTTGGGGTAATTTAAATACAGTGGCAGAAAATTTTAAGTGGCCATGGCTAGTTGCGGGAACTTTAATGAAGTCACTAAGTCAAATGAGAAATTTGGGGGGCTCCCAATTAGCTACCCGAGGGTGTCTAAATTTATTAAATGTCTGGACTTCTGTGGCCTCATGGACCTAGGTTTTAGAGGCTCCAAATTTACATGGACAAATAAAAGGAAAAAAACAAAAACAATAATTATGGAAAGGCTAGATAGATATATAGCAAACGCTAGCTGGATCAGTCTTTTCAAAGAAGTGCACATCACACACCTAACTAGGCTACACTCCGACCATTGCCCTGTAAAATTAGACCTATTCAAAAGCTTCTCACATTGCAATAAAATATTCAGAGTGGAGTCCATATGGTTATCACACCCTACTTTCAAAACACTAATCAAGGAAACGTGGGCTAACCAGGGAAACCTACTAGGAGCAATAGAGAATTTCACAAAAAATGCAAAAGAATGGAACATCAACACATGTGGGAACATATTCCATAAAAAGAATGTTCTAACTTCCCGCATAAATGGTATACAAAACTCTCCAAAATGTATGACTAGCCAATTCCTAATTGACCTTGAAAATGATCTATTAAATGAATACAACAATATCCTGAAACTAGAGGAGGAATTTTGGAGACTAAAATCCAGAATCCAATGGCTAAACGATGGTAACTCCATCACCAAATTCTTTCACACAACTACCCTACAATGTAGAAGGAAAAACAGAATTTTAAGCATTAAAGATGAAGTGGGTAATTGGTACTACGAACAAAAAGACATCAAAACCCTAATAAACAATTTCTACAGAAACCTCTTTACAACAGGACATACCTCCACTCATAAACCCACCCGTTACATGTACCATTCTGCCACACTAGATCAAAACGACCATGTAGGCCTGAACCAAAATATCACAATTCAAGAAATAATGTGTGCAGTAGACTCTTTCAAACCCTATAAAGCCCCGAGCCTGGACGGCCTACACCCTTCTTCTATCAGAAATTCTGGAATGAAACTAAGGAACAACTAATAAACTTCTGTAAAGATACCTTTAGGGAGAAGAAAATACTCAAAGACATGAATACCACTTACATATGTCTAATCCCAAAATGCCAACATGCTTAAACTATTAGACAATATAGACCAATCAGTCTGTGCAATGTTGTCTATAAGGTGGTCACAAAAATTATTGTCAATAGGATCAAGCCCCTTCTGGGAAAATTAATACACCCTACTCAAACTAGTTTCATAAAGGGTAGACGATCCTCGGACAATGCTATCATCGTCCACGAAGTATTAAACCACTTAAAAAAAACTAAAGGGGGAAAGGGAAAATGATGATAAAAATAGACCTAGAAAAGGCTTTTGATAAGCTAGAATGGTCCTTTATAAAATTCTCCCTAAACTTCCCGAAAGACTTGATTGACCTAATCATGTCCTGCATCACCACCACATCCACCTCAATCATTATAAATGGATCCAACACGGATTTTTTCAAACCATCAAGAGGTATCCGTCAAGGAGACCCCCTATCCCCCTACATCTTCATAATATTCATGGAAATGCTTTCGAGACTTATCTATCATGAAATAGATTGTTGCAGGTGGGACCCCGTCAAAATATCCCAAAAGACCCCATACCTCTCACACCTATTCTTTTTAGACGACCTAATCTTACTAGCAAACGCCAACCAAAAAAGCTACAACTCGATCATAGATGCACTCAACAAATTTTGTGCATTCTCAGGCCAATATATAACTTTAATAAATCTAAGCTAATCTTCTCAGACAATACTCCACTGACCACTAGGAATGAAATCAGTACATGCTTGGCAATAAAACACACCAGGGAATTTGGCAAATACCTAGGGTTCCCCATAAGCTTCTCAAACCCCTCGAGAAAAGATTTTCAATATATAATTGATCGCCTAAACAACATATTAAGAGGATGGAAAACAAATCTCCTAAATATAGTTGGCAGGACCACACTCATTAAGACAAAACTGGCAGCAATTCCTAACCACACAATGCAAATCTACAATCTCCCACAAGCTACCATAAAAGACATAGATCGTATCCAAAGAAATTTCTTATGGGGATCTACCTCCGAAAAAAAGAAAATGCCACCTTATTGGTTGGGACACTGTCACCAGAAGAAAGCAGGATGGAGGACTGGGACTATACAAATCAAAATGGAAAAACCAGGCCTTTAGTGCCAACCTAGCATGGAGGTTCAAAAAAGATAACAACTCCCTCTGGAGCAGGGTATTGCACTGCAGATATAACAGCATGAATCACCAACACAGCTGGAACCTGCAAGAGATCAATGGCTCCCATATATGGAAAAATATTGTCAAAGGAGCAAACATATGCAAGCGAGGGATCCACTGGGAAATTGGGAATGGCCAACTAATCAAAACATGGGAAGATAACTGGCTGGGCAACAAAGAGACATTAAGATCTCAAATCCAGGGGCCCCTCAATAGCCATGAACAAGGCCAGGCCCTAAACGAGATAATTGAAAACAACACATATAATCTTAGCAACATATCTTTCCAATTACCAACAGAAGTTAAGAACAAAATAATAAGTACATATATCAAACAATACCAACCAACAAAAGACCAATACAAATGGAGTAACAGCCCCAGCGGGGATCTCACTATTAAATCAACATATGAACTACTCACCAAAGGGGAGGGGGAGGGAGACAGTAGGGACTTCAAATGGAGATGGAAAATCAACACCCTCAACAAAATAAAGTACTTCATATGGACTGCAGTACATAACAAGCTCCCCACATAAAAAATGTTATCCCACAGGAATGTATGTGGCACCCCAACATGCAGTGTCTGCAACTCTAACGAAGAAAGCACAATTCACATGTTTTCTGGTGCATTCACTCAAAAAAACTGTGGAATGAAGTTGGCTTCAGGCAGACCCCAACAGATTCCACAGACCAACACATTTTATACAACTGGTTAAAAACTCAAAGCAACTCGAACAATCGCTTCAACGAATACCTCAACTGGCCTGATATCCTTCCCTTCATACTTTGGCATATCTGGACACATAAAAATGACATTATCTTCAAAAAGAGCACCAAACCTCTTCTACTAAAGAACATAATTAGCAAAGCAATAGAATTTAAAATGCTGGCCACAAGCAATAATAGACAATCCATATCTAGAGATACAATCCTTGTTAAATGTAAGCCACCGGACCAAAGCATCTATAAACTAAACATAGACGGATCATACCGGGGAAGCATAGAGAAAGGGGGCATAGGTGGAGTCATAACACAGGAAAATGGAGAATGGATAATGGGCTTTAATATGAGCTACTCAAATTCAACTAACATGCATATGGAAATCCTAGCTTAGTAAACGGTTTGAAGCTAGCCATTGAACACAATTGCCTACCCCTCCCATTGGAATCAGACAACAAAAAACTTATTAATCAAATCAATAACAAAAATTGCTCTTATAATCTAATTGATGATTGCATATGCCTATTGAGTAAAGCAAGGGGCCTGCCATTGCAGCACATTTACAGAGAAGCAAACCAAGTAGCAGACGCATTTGCGAAGAACGGAAGCAACTTACAAGATATTGAAAGCTTAATGATCTACTTATCTCCTCCGTCTTTTGTTTTGTCTATTTTGGAAAGGGACAAGCTAGGCACTATGTATCGTAGAACAATTTTCATATGTAATGTACTAGGTAATGACTCTTAAATGAGCTTTTAATATAAGGGTTCATTACAACAAAAAAAAAAGTAAGTTTCACATATAGCCCATTGGCAAATTCAGTTTTTCTTATATCGATAAATCCACCATCTTTATTGTGTCTCCAGAATTAGAATAAGTCCAAGCCAAGACATTTCTAGTTATACATGTATATATATATATATTGGTGGGCATGCAGTTGATCATGAAACTCACAGATTTAAGCCATTTAATATTGGTCTTCTTTGGTCCCCGACATGTTCTTTCTTGTCTTCTTATTGTCAATATAATACTAACCAGTAGTTCCACACCAATTTAAACAAAACAGTATTTCTGATCGATCACTTCATTATATATTATAATATAAGCTGTACTTGTGTCTGCATTGTTTCTTAAACAATTAATGACGCATGTTTAATTTTGGAAAGATAATCACATGGACCAGCTGGGGAAAAAATTACTAGTTGTAGGAGTATATATTTTCATCCAATTTTTTCTTTATTTATTTTCAAATAAAACAAACATCAACATTCAGTAACATATACTCAAACTGTAGTTGGACAATCGAAATTAGGACGATCAATAATTCATAAATACTCAGATTTACATTATTTTTTAACTGCCGAAGATATCTGAATATGTTATATGACTTATGAACATAACTAACCCGAGCGATATGTATGTGTCAAAGTGTTAGTGGCCAAGGAGTAATATAGTTATTATATATATGCAGCCTGTGTAGGTACTACGCATTACGATACCAAACCAGCTCGTATGTGTTAAATATAAATTTTGTGATCTTTAATTATAAGATATTGTTTTATTCCTTAATATGTCGGCTCGAAAAACACAAGGTTTGGTGTATACATGGCTGTAGTTGCTTCATATGTATTAATGTATTATACAAGGAATGTTACAATATTCTTAACCAAAATGG
Source organism: Nicotiana paniculata (assembly GCA_005239505.1). Classification (NCBI taxonomy): domain Eukaryota; kingdom Viridiplantae; phylum Streptophyta; class Magnoliopsida; order Solanales; family Solanaceae; genus Nicotiana; species Nicotiana paniculata. Next base: position 7,762 of record MDKI01195987.1, read on the forward strand.
CATATGTTTTAATGAAAAAATAAAGATATTAACAGAAGTTTAATAATAATGAAATCGAAAAGAAAAACAAATGTTGACAGCACATTACAGTTATGTAATTAAATGGGCCATGCAGAGTGGAATTCAACAACCGTCTTCATGTTTTCAGCAGAAAAGACACGACTGAATAGCCTGACAAAAAATAGTAGCGTTGGCACAAGACTTGGTCATATTTCATTGTGTTATATATATATATATATATATATATATGCTAGACAAGGAAAGACCCGGATTCAATATTGCAATTTTATTAAAATTATTATTCATTGGTGTTTAGTTAATTAACTTTTGAGGTTTAACAAGCTATATTTTTTAAAATTATTTTTGAATATAAAAATTTGAAATCATCTTCAAATAATATGGACAGATGAAAATCGTTTAATTTTTATTTTCAAATTGCTTTGAGATAGTATGGGTAAATATGAAAATCTTATAAATATCGATACTTCTTTTTGTTGTTGTATTATTTAAACATTAATCTTAATTTCTCTATGAAAACTTCTAGTTGAATAAAACAAAATTAATGATTTTTCAAAATGAGAAAAAGATTGGAAATGAGCATTTGCACAGCACAAACAGTCTAATCAACACATGCATAGTGCATTTAAAGGAGAGTTGTGGTTAGAGGATACCACGTGTATTTTGCATTTAAGAAATATAAACATAAATTTTTTATGAAATGACATATATATCTTTGGTCAACCATCTTTCCTTTTCTATATAATAGAAATAGAAATAAATAAATAAATAAATATGTATATGTATGTATCAGCAGATTAGTAAATGAATCTCTTTTTATTTTTCTTGCAACTGACGTATTTTTTGGACCACGATCTGAAGATCTTTTTTGAGCAAACGGAAAATATTATTAGAAAACGTTTGATCATAAATCTTATAAGTTATTGCAAATATTAGACCATAGTTTAATAATTTCTAAGCAAACTTAATTATATGAAACATTAAAATTGAGTCTAAAATTGTCTGAATGGAGTAATTTTTGAATGGCTATATTTGCACGATTTCTTAAAATAGAAACAAAATCTTAACAGTAGCCTAAAAAGGAATATTTACGTAAATCGACCATGTTAATAATAACTCCACAAGAGAAAAATTGAGTCACTTCATACCTTATCCAATACTTTTCTCTATTAAAAAAAAAATTAGTGACAGATAAATTCTGTAGGTGAAAAGTCAAATATGTTGCTAATCCAACTTAATTAGCGATAGATCTAAAAAAATTATTAGCTCCAAGTGTTTTAGCGATAAATTAACAACGAAATTCGTAACTAGTTTAAGTTCTTTTTAATAATTTTTTCCCCTTTAATATGGTAGTAACCACCTGTCGAATGCAACTACTTTTCCTCCTCATCTAAATCCTACTCCTACTATTATTACTTTCTCCGGTCTAAAATATATGATTTTTTGGTTGTTTTCACAATTATATTAAGAAATTTAACTTTTAACATTAATTATCAATAAAATTGACTATATTAACATTTACTATCTACCTCGCTGGGGTGGGGGTAAAGTTTGCGTACACTCTACCCTCCACAGACCCCACTTGTGAGATCTTACTGGATTGTTGTTGTTGTAACATTTACTATCTCTTCACATAAATACTCCTCCAAATATAATGTAGTAAAAAAAACAATTAATTCATTCTTGAAATCTGAAAAGACACTTATTTCGGACTATAAAAAAAATTAAAAAATTATTTATTATAAATCGAAGGGGGTAATAGTTTAGTACTAGCTACTAGCATATTAAAAGTGTACATTCATGGTCTACTGTGATAGATTTTGGGACCTAACTAAGTATGGTAGGAGAAGAAAAATGAGACCAATTATTAAATCCTGCTGGACAGTTCAGCAGTCACTTTTCGAATTTAAATCTCATAAACCTTGAATTCAATGACCTCTCATTGTTTCAACTGTTTATTTAAGTTTTCTTGTCCTTCTTGGTCTATGTTATAACCGCCGTCTAAAATGGTAACCGAGTGAATAGTATTCTTTATCCTTAATTAAAATTTTAGATTGATTTCTGGAAAAAATAATCTCTTGTAAAAATCATTTTCGCTTGTAATATAGATCCTATTTATAAATTTATCAGACTAGTGAATTTCGAATACCTAATTAAAATATTATGTTAAAGCCATATAAAAGAGAAAAAAATGTATAATAGCGCCATCAATTATTGGTAAATTTTGATCTTTGTTCTTTTGATATATGTCTCAACACATCCTTCAATTAATTAAAATGTATATTTTTGGTTCCTATATATAGACAATGCGTAATATTTGGACTATTTTTAAAACTATATCACCGTTGAATATGAAGTAACATTACAAATTTAATATGACACATGAGTAATTAAGTGGTGGAACATCTAATACTTATGATAAATTCTAGAATATTCACAAGCATATGGATCAAAGATGCACTTTCAATGGTTAAATGTGGTTGATCAAATATTACAAGAACTAATATCAAAGTTTAAATAACTCACGGGTTGGTGGGATGGAATAAAAAAGGATGTTCAGGAGATATCCTAATGTTTGACCAAAAAATTTTGAGTCTTTTTGTTAAACTAATCAAATAAGGAGATAAAGGGTAAATCCTAGCCAAAGATAATTAATTCTAGATTAAAGATCACAAACTGGAATAAACCAGCATAGTTGAATATCAAAGTCGGTTATAGTCTCGATTGAATTCCATAATATAAGAAAAAGACGGTACCTTCAATAATATCAAATGGTAACGAAAAGCAAATAAGAGAAAAGATTAACCCAATATTGGGCGAGATAGATCTCCGTTTATTTGATAAAGTTAAACCATAGACGAATACAAAGATTCTGAGATCTTTCTCCCTTTTGGCGCAGAACCTGAGGTGATGAACTATCTTCCCTCTAAGAGAAATATGTGTCTGTGTTTTACAACTCCCCACCCCCCACCCCACCCCCTCATTATCCTCTATCCTTATATTTATACAAAACATTTTTCTTACCCATCAGTCCTTAACCAAATACCCAAGTTCCTAGAATATATAATTCTCTAAAATGTCTAAGTATTGAACTAACCATTCAAGCCGATACGAGTGCTCGACTTCGACCGTAGCTGAATCACTAGTCGGTATATTGCTTCCTGTACGTGACTTCGACTAGAATGACTCTTGGCCGTTCTTCCTTAAGTAGAATCCTTTTGATTAGATTTTGACCCATACACTTAGTCCCTCCGCCTGTCACGGACCAGGCCAGTTTGCAAATTGAGAAATCTGAGCATCTGGGTCGAGGGGCGAACCCTTTATGGTGAGGTGACGATGTGACGCTTTGAGAGCCATGGCAAGGTGACGATGTGACACTTCGAGAGCCATGACGCTGTGATGCTTCGAGAGCCATGTCGAGGTGACGATGTGATGCTTCGAGAGCCATGGCGGGGTGATGATGTGACGCTTCGAGATCCATACCTAACCGTTACGTCAGTTTGAAATGACGTTAATTTGTCATGCGTCATTATGGCGCACGTTTCCTATACGTTACGTCGTTTCCTGTGCCTCTTATGTTTTGGAATTAATATGGCGGCGTTTGGCTTTCCCCCTTTGTATCGACGAGTATGATAGTGTTTTGTCTAGCACTGCTAGCGATTTATGTTGTGTTTCACACTTTTGCATAATATTTGTGTTACTGCTTTTCCATTTATTTGTTGTTGCTCAAGTTGCTGATATTATTTTTCGGGTTTTGCTGTCACAGATCTATTGTCTCTAAGTCGAAGCTCTCCCGAAACAGCCTCCCTACCCCCTATGGGGTAGGGGTAAGGTCTGCGTACACTCTATCCTCCCTATAGAGTAGCGATTTACTGGGTTGTTGTTATTGTAAAGAAGAGAAATTCTCGTTTGGGTTGTTGTCTTTCCTAATTGTTCGAAAAAACCCAGGCTTTCTCTTCTCCTTCTTCATATTCTTACATCTCCATCTCTCTTCTTTTAAAGTTTCTTGCCATTGTTATCCTCTTCACCTTAGCATTTCTCATCTACGCGACCAGAGAAGAAATGGCTAATGCATCTTCTAACTTCGATGGAGCCGCCGGTACCGTTGCGTCAGAAACGGATATGCCCTCTCATGAAAAAGGGATAGCTATGGCGTAAGATGAGAATTTCCCCACTGTGGATGAGATAATTCCACGTTTCGGGAAGGCCAAGACTGATTTCAAGAACCTTCCTGACGACGAGCCCGAGCCCGTCGTTTCCGAAATGGATGATGTGGCGCTTGTTGTGCTTAAGGCTAAATGGAGGATTCATGTGTGCCTGGCTCAGCTCTCCCTGTATATATACAAGCTTTTCCTTATGCTCATCAAGTACGTGGAACTGGACGATCGGGGAATTTCTCTCTGTCACATGCTTCACCTCTTCGTACCAAGTTTTCACAGGGGTACGATGATACACCGTTGTCATCGTGGGACCGAGGGTCTGGTGGTGAAGATGGACGATAAGACTAATCGCAGATTTTGGGCCAACTTCTTCTTTCTGATGACGGAACATGTGGTGTCGAATCCTAACGGGTTCCCCGAGGAACGGAATTATGCTCGTAAGTTTTTCTCCCAAATGGTTGTTCGTTGTTCTTTTCCGGTGATCTGATCGTTCTTTCTTCCTTCTTTTTTTTTTTGGCAGCCGAGAAGGATCACCCTTTGCTAGTCGTTGATATCCGCGATTGAGTGAGCCAGATGTTGCCTCACACGGTGGGGATTCGTGAGTGGTCGTCGTTCCATGAAAGATTCGTACGCAGACCTTCTGCCGGTGAATCATTTCGTCTTACCCTTAGCAACTTTGCCCTTTGTTCTATCATTTCTTCCCTCCTGTTTCCTTTTTGGTTTAAGCTTCTTTCGTTGGTAGTTCGGAGGGCTTCGAGGAGGGCGAGGTCCCCCATTCCTGATTTCCGTCAGCCAAGTACCTCGATCGGAACTGTACCAATTGCGGCAGCAAGTGAGAGTGCTCAGGTCGCCGCTAATTTGCAGACTACGGCCTCGCGCGGACTCGGCCACCAAGATGTTTCTCCCCTTGCGGAGGTTCCGGCTTCCGCAGTTCTTCATTTGGTGGACGATTCGTTGCAAGGCGAAGACGAAGAGGCTCCATTAAAGAGGCGGAGAATAGTGGTTGGTGGGGTGATAGGGATTGAGTGGACTTCGAGGGGTGATCCCGTGCTGGTTGTGTCCGAACCGGGCGATGGTATTAGTTTGGGCGTGGAGACCGTGTCCCTCTCGAGTGTGGAGGTGGTGACCCTATAGTTCATGGAGACAACTTCCTTGGAAGGAGGGCAGAGTTCAGAGGGTGTTGCGGTCATTCCGATGGGCCCATCGACTTCGCAGCGGGTTAATGCTCCCTCTTCGGCCGGTGAGAGGTCGAAGGGGGTGGTTATAGACGACTATGAGTCCGACTCTGATATTGATCATGAGGGCGTAAGGATGTTTGAGGAGGGGTTCACCCGGGTCAAGGTGAGAACATATGGTTCTTCTCGCTTGATCGACTTCCTTCGGACTACGATTTGTTGGAGGATACGGTGAGACTAGTGCCCTACTTCTCCCCTCTTTTCTATGCTGCCGAAAACAGGGCTCTTCAGGAGCTCAGTGATACCGACCTGTCACAGGGTGTAGCCGGGATGACTTTGAGGGTGAGTTCTTTATTGTTTTCTTCGTTTCAAGCCTTCCGCTTTTATTGATTTCTGACCTTTTCTTTTTCTTCTCTTTTCTTTCTTCAGACTTTTATCTTGGAGACTAAGAGTGCTCGTCGGGAGGAAAAACGGGATGCCATTTTCTAGGAAATGGTTTCGAAGTACCGCCGGTACCGTGACAAGTGTCACGATATGTATGCGCGGCTCAGGGCAGGCGACAATCTTCAATCCCTTAGGGAGGAGTTGGATTGGAAGGATAAGGACCTAATGTAGCCCATTAGCAGATGCAGCGAACTCGAGGGGTTGCCTAGGACCAAGGAAGAAGAGCTCGTGGTGGCAAAAAGCGTCGTAGTTGAGTGTGTTGATCTTCAGGCGAAGGTGGTGGCCTTGCGAGCGGAGCTTGAGCAAAGTGCCATTAGAGTCTCCGGTCTAAGTGTCGAGTTGGAGGAGAAGGTGACTGAGTTGGAGGGGACTAAGGGATCCCGAGTAGCGGCTTTGGCGAGGGCAGCTGCACTGGAGAATTCTATCCGCGTCCTCAGGTATGAACGAGCGACTGAGATAGAAATGGTCGCACTAAGGGAGGTGCGACTCGATGAGCGAATTGGTGGGCTTGAGAGAGATGTCTCGAGCCTGGGATATCAAGTTGTTGCTCTCAATATTGATAGGTCACAGTTATTGGCTCATTCTCCTTCTCTTGTATCTGCCTCTGATGACGTTCCTCGCCATTTGTACGAGATGTGGGTCCACGCTGAGGCTCATAGGGATATATATAAGGGTTTGCTGACGGCGGGAATGTTTCTAAAGCCGCTTTCGAAGATGTTCTTGCCAAAGCACGTGAGGCCCGGATTGCCTACGGTTATGAACCTGCGACACCGGAGGGCGGTGAATATGAAGAGGCCGAAGTCGGGCTTACTTTTGATGATGAATATGTTGATGGAGAGGGAAACGGTGGAGGTAAAGCCGCTGGACCAAACGAGGTGAGTGGTGACGGCGCCGGTGGAGATAATGCAACATGAAGCCTTTGTACTTAATTTTTCCTTTTGTACTCAATTTTTTTTTTCTTCTCTTTGTTTTTTTGTGGGGGCGCCTTTTTGTCCCTTCGTAAGATGTTAGTTTTCCTTGGAATGGAACATCCGATTTGTCCTTTGTTGTAAGTCTTTGGCCTTTCTCTCTCTTTTTTTTCTTTTTTTCTTTTTTGGATTTTTTCGCGAAAGTCCCTGAATTTCAGTTGGTCGAATGTGAGTTTATACGAGCAAGGTCTGTCATACTTTGTTTGACGATGGTCTAGGGTCGTATGGGCGCGAATTCGAACGAGGTCGAATATAACCTATAGTTAATTCGAGCAGGGTCGATTTTAACTTATTGTTAACTCGAGCGATGTCGAAGTCGACTATTTTAATAGATGATGGCCGAGGGATACATGGGCGTGAATTCGAACGAGGTCGAATATAAACCGTAGTCGATTCGAGCGAGGTTGAATTTAACTTGGTGTCAACTCGAGCTAGGTCGAAGTTAACTCTTTTAATTGGTCATGGCCGGGGGCCACATGGGCGTGAATTCGAATGAGATCAAATATAACCCGCAGTTGATTTGAGCGAGGTCAAATTTAACTTGTAGTTGATTCGAGCGAGGTCGAATTTAACTTGTAGTTGATTCGAGCGAGGTCGAATTTAACTTGTAGTTGATTCGAGCGAGGTCGAATTTAACTTGTTGTTGATTCGAGCGAGGTCGAATTTAACTTGTTGTATCGGCGCAGCGTTGCTTTGGCGAAAACATGGGTGAGCTTCACGCACTTATGCGCTGCCTGCATATGTTGGAGAGACTTGCATATTTTCCCGGCTGGAAACCCAGTCCCAGTCTATACAAACTTTTTCTTTATGATATTAAGTATTGATTTATTAGGGGATTTCGCTTGACCGTTGTCTGCAGAATGATATGGCACGGAGAACATTTTCTTGACGTGTCATTTTTCGAAGAATTCGGACTTCAACCTTATCTTTTTTTTTCTGTGAAGGCGGTTGTAACTTGTTCACGCATCTGGGAGAATGCTCCTGTTTCTATCCCACTCTAAAAAATAGCAAGTCAAAACCAAATGAAATTGTTTGTTACCTCGACTTGGTTGGTTGACGAGTGGAGGGGGGGCGACCATGTTTCCTTATATGGCTATGCTTTGTGGCTGCTACCAGTTTGGTAGGGTCGCCTACTTTGGCGCTCTGTGCTCGAGGGGTTTGTTCGAGCTGACATTCATCGAACTCGGGTGACATCTTGCAGATCTTTGGACTGGTGTTTTTGCAGTCTCCAGTCCTTAGTTTGGAAAGTCCCTGCGACTTGATCGGCCACGAACTGAGAGTTGCGCCGTGGAACGACTCATTTTGCTCCGTACTCGAGTGCTAGCTTTAGATCTGATCTCAGCCTCGCGCTTAGCTCCGTCGTCAGTCGAATCTGGGCATCTTATGGACTGACAACTTACTTCGCTCATTGGGATCTCGAATTCGAGTCCCAATCCGATCCGGTCCCGGATGCACAAAGATAACAGAAAGATAAGTCATACCATAAGGATACAGGCAGGACAAGTTTATCATTTCAATGAATTACACAACATGTTATCATTCCTTTCTAAGAGAGAGAGGGCAGTATGCATAAGGTATAGATTGGTGTCTAGCGTTAATATGGCAATAGGATTGTGGACGTACTCAATAAGTAATGGCCATAATCCTACTCTAATAATTTACATTCACGACGTACCAAAACCATTACTACAACAAAACGCAGCTTTCGTATAGATATCAAACATAATTTCGATTTCATGCAAAAATCTAATCTTGGTTGGTCTAGCTATTTCAAGAGCTCGCCTACAAATTTCTCAAGTTTTCGTTTGTAACGAAAGGATGAAGTTACAATGAGCGGGAAGTGGAACTAGAATTGAATTTAGATCTAGAGGAAACTAAAACTTTGACTAGAAAATCCATACACACGACGCCAAATTGTTTGACCAAAAAGTTTTGAGCCTTTTTGTTAAACTAATCAAATAAGGAGATAAAGGGTAAATCTTAGCCAATGATAATTAATTATAGATTAGAGATAACAAACATGAATAAACCAGCATAGTTGAATATCAAAGTCGGTGATAGTCTGGATTGAATTCCATAATATAAGAAAAAGACGGTACCTTCAATAATATCAAATGGTAACAAAAAGTAAATAAGGGAAAAGATTCTCCCAATCTTGGGCGAGATAGATCTCCGTTTATTTGATAAAGTTGAACCATAGATGAATACAAATATTCTGAGATCTTTCTCCCTTTTGGCGCAGAACCTAAGGTGATGAACCATCTTCCCTCTAAGAGAGATGTATGTTTGTGTTTTAGAACTCGCCCCCCTTTCATTATCCTCTCTCCCGATATTTATACAAAACATTTTCCTTACCAAGCAGTCCTTAACCGGAATACCCAAGTTCCTAGAATATCTTGTAGAACAGTCCTCTAAAATGTCTAAGTGTTGAACTAATTGTTCGAGCCGATCCGAGTGCTCGACTTCGACCGTAGCTGAACCACTCGCCGGTATATTGCTTCATGTACGTGACTTCGGCTAGATTGACTCCTGGTCGTTCTTCCTTAAGTAGAATCATTTTGATCCGATCTTGACCCATACACCTAAATCTGATCGGATAGTTAAGATATTAGTTATTCCATTTTCCAAATGAGATAACTACTCCCACCATTTTAGTACAAAATAGTATGAAGGACTAATTAATACTCATAATTAAATGTGGGATAAAATTATTTATTCTTTATCCCACCAACCAAACCGGGACAAAAAATGGTATTCCTTCAATTTCAATTTAGATTATGGAGTTTGACTCGGTACGAAATTTTTAAAAAAAAAATATTTTGAAACTTGTGGTCTTAAAAACTTATGAGTAAAAGCTTTGTGAGGTCATACTATTTATGTGATTATAAAAGTTTCTCATTAAAATAGATAAAATAAAGAATTTAAATTTAAATTATTTTCAAATTTAAAAATATATAATTTATTTTGCAATAGACTAACTCGTGTGATTTGAAAGAGATGGAGTATTAAAAGGAAACTAAGTTTTACTTAGCCCTCCTGTGCGTGGAGTTGACTAAATATTGTTTCCCCCAAAAGGTGTGACAGCACTGACAGGTGGACTGACCAGCAAAATCACATCGATAACCACGTATAGTATGTGCATTAATGGGAACTCTCTCAATACTGAATTACTATGTACTTCTCCTCTGTGAAGACTCTTTCTTCTTATAGCTAGCTACATTTGTTACCCTCTTCAGTCTCAATCTTCAGGCTTTAATTTGTTGTTTAATGGAAGTGAAAACTCACGCTCTGTCTGCTTTTGATTTCAACTATCAACCTCCAAATTCCTATATAGAACAATCGGAGCTCCGTGCTTCAGATATTTGGAGCTCCGACATCTCCGCTTCTTCCAATGGCGGGGAATATTGCGATCGGTCTGTTTCAAATGCTGCCATGAAACTGCAGAAGGTTTACAGGAGTTACCGCACGCGGCGCATGTTAGCGGACTCCGCCGTGGTTGCTGAAGTACTCTGGTATTGCTCAATACCGATTTACATTTACCTGTACACGAACTTTTATAAATTTTCGTCTATTATAACAGTGTATACTATATTTTCGTCTATTGTTTTTAAATTTTATTTTATATAACTATATCAGTCTGATATGAGCTCGGGATTGAGGCGTAGTGATTGTTCTCTATCTACCTGAGCTTGAATGACACTATTAACCCGTAGCAAGTACTCAATGGAATAGTTGAGGTGCATCATAAAAATATACCGAAAAGGAAATAATAATTATTTCAACAGCACTCTAATAGGATTAATCATGTGTATTTGTGTCGTTTACTGTGTTATTATGTGATGAACCTGATAAGAATTAAGACATATTAATTGCTGTCGTCGTCTATTATTATGCTCTGTCTACCCTGAAAGGGAGAGTAGTAATTATTTCAATTGCACTCTAAAAAGGAGTAATCATAGTATATTAATTTGTGTTATTTACTCTGTTATTATGTGATGAACTTGAAGGTGGCAAGCCATAGATTATGCTCGATTGAATCATAGTACAATTTCTTTCTTCAATTTCATGAAACCAGAAACGGCCTCTTCCCGGTGGAATCGCATATGCTTAAATGCTTCCAAGGTATTGCTACAATTTCATTTCCGTCTAATCATATACGGTACAGTTTTTTCGTTAATATACCTAACTTCAGAGCAAGTATTTGAAATTTATGGGTTCAAATTTCTAAATCTTTTAAGTTATTGGGTTCAATGAATTTCTTAAGACAATTACATATTTGAACGAAATCTACTGGGTTCGGCCGAACCCGTAAATAATATAATCTCCCATCCGCCCCTGCCTAACTTCAGGCAGTTTCTGGTTAGCACTAATTTTGAAGAAAAGAAAAAGGAAAGGAAAAATTTAATTGTTTTTAGGTATTGTTTCAGGTGGGTAAAGGTCTATCCAGAGATGCCAAAGCTCAGAAATTGGCATTTCAACACTGGATTGAAGCAGTGAGTTACTGTGCCTTCACCTTTGGCTCCATTTCTAGCTATTTGAATATTCCCCATTTAATTTGTTGGTTTTTGTAATTTTTGTTTTTTGACCTTGGTATTGTTGCACTATAGATTGACCCACGCCATCGTTATGGGCATAACTTGCATATTTATTATGAAGGATGGTGTAAAACTGATTCTGGTCAGCCCTTCTTCTTTTGGTAAGAAGTTTGACATTGTTTGTTCTCAAATGTTGTTTAAAACAAATTTCAGTGTTTAAGATTTTTCCTTTTCCCCCCATCAAACACTCTTAGAGAAAAGCTTTTCAATTTTTGCAAAAACTAAAGCACCTTTGGATTAGTCTTCCACCTTTTTTTTTTGTAAGAACTGAAAAAAGTTTTCTGGAAATTGTGTTTGGTCGAAAATGTTTTTCAGGAATGTAAAAAAGAAAAAGGACTTTAGACCTAACTTAACCCCAAAAGGTTAACTCATGAGAATTGCCTAAGACCAAATAAGGAACAACCTATGACTTTCCTTATTCAAGTACAATTAATCCAGACGTACATGAGTTTAAACACAGATATTTATCTTGTAACACAAATTTTTGTTTTATCTTGCATTTGTAACAAACGCCAGAACCAGAGCTCTTCTTTTGATTTCCATTCGTAGGGTTTAAAGTCCAAATAAGTGCAAACCTGTTCCAAGATTATCTAATGTTTCTAACCCAAGAGGAAATACATGTGCTTCTCCTAAAGTTTTGAAGTTTAAAGGAAATTGGGACATTCTTTTACTATATCTTGGTTAAATCTTCTTATTTTACCTTAGTATGAAGTTCAAGAATATATTGCATTATTGGCTTCTCTTTTTTCCGGTGCAGTTTCTTTGCCATATGGATTAGACAACATGTATTTTTGTGTGAAGCTATTTATAAGATGTACGAATCCTTATGGATGTTTTGGTATGCATTGTTACTTGGAAGTTTCTAAAAACTGCAGGTTGGATCTTGGAGATGGCAAAAAGATTGATCTCAACGAATGTTCAAGATCTAAGCTTCAGAAGCAAAGTATCAAGTACCTTGGACCTGTATGTGTCGAATCTTTCGTTACTTACACTCTGTATATCCTGAAGCTTAATGTCTATCACTAGTTATAACAGACAACTGTCTTAAATACTTGTGTGACACTATTACTCTTTAGTCTTTAAGATTCTGATTAGCACTATTTTACACTATCTGATATGAATATAGTTCTTCTGCATGTTCAAGTAGCCCATCTCCCCACCACCACCACCCCACCACCACCCCGACCCTTTTTTTTTTATGGAGAGTAGCCCATTTTTGTCCCCCAAGTGAAGCTATTAACTTCTGCATTATCTTTATAGTCACACTGTCTATATTAGCATGCAGTTCCTGATTGTTTCCTCCTAATATTTCTTTAATCAGCAAGAGAGAGAACATTATGAATATATCATTGCTGAAGGGAGAATTGTGCATGCAAAAACTGGAAATCTTCTTGATACTACTAAAGGGTTGCCAGGGGCAAAGTGGATTTTTGTGATGAGCACGTCAAAAAGACTCTATGCTGGTGAAGTGAGTGATAAAATAGTTACTCTATAAATGCTTTTCGATGAATATCCTTGTTATTCTTAGTAAGTTTGTTTTTGTAATGTTTATCAGAAAAAGAAGGGAATGTTTCATCATTCCAGCTTTCTTGCTGGTGGGGCTACTTCAGCTGCTGGAAGACTAGTGGTAGCGGATGGAAGAGTTATGGTATATCACTTTCTGTTATCTCAATTGTGTCTATCATCTCAATTTTACTCTCTCAACTGTTTGTGGAAGTAGTTAAGGGCGTATTTTTCAGATCAAACTGATTAAGTAGTTTCCATTTCCTTTCGTCACACTTTTTGCCTGACTAGGTCACCAATCTAAGCGGGCTACTGTCAAATGCTCAATTCATGCTTTCTCAAACGTGAAAATACTTGCTTATGGCTGTGATAATATTCAGTTATTAATGTCTGATGTTTTTAAAATCATCCTAATTGATCAATATTTTTCATCACTAATGAAACCACCATATCCAAGTTGATACTACCTTCTGACTTTTGTGGAAATTCTTTTCATGATCGTACACAGTACACCCTGGCTTATAGAGATGAAACTTTAGAAGAAGAAAATTGTTTACCTTTTTGTCTTCCCCATTACATAAATGTATCCAGCTGCTTTATTTGCAAAATGAAAGGTGTGAAATAAAAAGGAAGTGTCACCTGAATTCTTTGCACGCAACTACAAAGCGAAATCTAAGTTGCTTTTTACAATCATTTGCTTGGAACTATGCTGTATTCGTAACAGTTTATTCTTTTCAGTCTGTTTCAGCATATAGTGGACATTATCGGCCAACAGAAGATAGACTTGACAGCTTTTTATCATTTCTCAATGAAAATGGGGTCAACCTGGATGAAGCCGAGGTTAGTGAAGTTTTTTGTGCCTATTGTCACTTACTCCTTTTGCTTTTAGTCCCTAATGTTTCAGAGCCCTGAACAATCAGATTTTTGGTAATTATGAAATCAAATATTAGGAAATGCACAAGACAGTGTGAGAAATTGAAAAGTATAATCTAGGAGCAATGCAAGCCCTCCAACCCATCAAAGGCAAGCATCAAATAACTGGGATTATTCTCCTTACAAGAATTTTTTCGAAATTTTTTTTTATCTGTTTTTGTAAGGAGAATAATCCCAGCTATTTGATGCTTGGCTTTGATGGGTTGGAGGGCTTGCATTGCTCCTAGATTATACTTTTCAATTTCTCACACTGTCTTGTGCATTTCCTAATATTTGATTTCATAATTACCAAAAATCTGATTGTTCAGGACTCTGAAACATTATCGTAAGGATAGGATTCAACTCGATCTTGGTCTTCTTTAGTACTGAATGATATATCACATGAATGCTTACCTTACTGTGTACTATGTGTATTATTTTACTTGCCTTTCTTTATGATAACTTCTCCATTTTTAGACTAATATAATCCGTGTCTTTTCTGATTCTATCATCAGATTGGAAAGGCAAATGAAGCCTATGAAAGCTATGATGATGGTATGTCTATTGAGAGTGGCTCTGCATCTGAAGTTTCAGCTCTATCAAATTCTCCTTCTCAAGCTGATTTTCTAAAGGAAGGGGAAGAAAGCCTTCTCTTGGAATCAACTGGAAATCTGGTAGCTCAAACAAGTAGGTATAACCGATCACTCTCGGGTGGTCTTCATATCCCAATAACAGAGGTGTCAAAGACTGCAATACTGCGAAGGATCCATTCAGAGAAGTGTTGGGATTTTAAGTAATTAATGATATATTAATGCTTAAAATGGGTGAATGGGAAAT
>MDKI01074525.1:0-21140 GCA_005239505.1 Nicotiana paniculata
TTATTATTATTATTATTATTATTATTATTATTATTATTATTATTATTATTATTATTTTTGTATGTCCTAACTTTTGCCTAGGCCATCTCTTTCAAGGTTTTCAACCTACCGGACCCTTTTATTTTTGGGTCGTACACAGTTTAGACTCATGCGGGTCAGGAGTAACATGCAGTTTATGCTCATGCATTAAGGAGCGTTGAAACTTCAAGGATAATACTTCTTCAAAAACTTGCCATTGATAGGGCCGATTCTCATGCCATCTGCATCAACCAGCTTGTAAGCCCCACTTGAATAGCTTCTTGCATGACATATGACCCATCCCATTTCGAAGTGAACTTCCCTACAGGTTTATGGGAAGTGATAATGGGTCTTCTTATGGTAAGGAATTGATCTCCTACTTGAAAGGATCTCGGATGAAATCTTTTATTGAAGGCACGAGACAATCGAGCTTGATAACATTCAAGACTCTGTTGGGCCTCCAACCTCTTCTCATCAAGAGCCTCTAACTCTACTAATCGAAGTTGAGCATTTTCTTCATCAGTGATCCCTTCTTGAATAGCCAGTCGTAATGAAGGTATTTGACGCTCAAGTGGCAAAGACGCTTCAACTCCATAAACGAGTGAATACGGAGTTGCTTGTGTTGGCGTGCGGTGATTCGTCCTATATGCCCATAGAGCTTCTTCCATACGGTCATTCCAATCTCATTTGGATTTGGAGATTACTTTCTTCAGCAGGTTGCATAAAGTTTTGTTGAATGCCTCAGCTAGGCCATTGGCGGCATCATTGTACATCGAAGAGTTACGTTGCTTGAAGCCAAGGATATCACAAATCTTGTTCATCAACCTATTGTCGAATGGCTTTCCACTATCCGTTACTATGTAACAAGGAATGCCAAATCGATAGATTATGTTTACTCGGATGAAACTTGCAACATTTTCCTTCTTTACCTCCTTAAGAGCAATAACTTCAGCCCATTTTGAGAAGTAGTCAGTTGCAGCCAAGATGTATAAGTGCCCACCAGAAGACTTCGACAGTTGTCCCACAACATCCAATCCCCAAGCGTCAAACGACCAGGATGCAACAGTCGGGTGCAACACTTCAGGAGGTTGATGAATAAAATTTACATGGAATTGACAAGCCTTGCATCTTCGAGCATAGTCCAAGCAGTCTTTTACCATCGTTGGCCAATAATATCCCATCCTTTTTATATGGAAGTGGAGCTTTGGTCCAAACTGGTGCGACCCACATACCCCAGACTGTGCCTATTACAAAGCTTGGAGTGCTTCTTCTTCCCCTAAGCATCACAAGATTACTCCCTCGAATGACCTTCTGTATAGAGTGTCTTTGTAGTAAAGGAAGCGAGGTGCACGACGATGGATTTTAGTCCTTCTCCTCGGATTTTCTGGAAGTATCCCATAGCAAAAACAACGACAAGATGCTCGAGTTTATTTTCTTCACCTTCAACCTCATTTAGTGGCGATACTACCCATTTTTGGCAGATAGTAACTTGATCAGACAGCGTTAACGATGAAGCTAAGGCAGCTAAAGCATCATACTTCTTAGTTTCTTTCCTTGGCACATGCTGAATAGTCACATCATCGAGCCACCCCATTAACTTTTTAGCCTAATCATGATATGGGCGTAGTTTAGGCTTCTTAACCTCGTAACTACCCAAAAGTTGATTGACAACTAACTGGGAGTCACCAAAGACTTGCAACTGCAATTGCTTCATATCAACGGCCATTTCAAGCCCAAGTATTAATGTTTGATACTCAGCAACATTGTTAGAACAGAGTTGTGTCAAGGTGAAAGAGTAGGGCAAGACTTTACCTTGGGAAGTGACAAATACTACGCCAGCACCAGCTCCCCCACGATGCGCAGCACCATCAAAGTACATCTTCTATGGAGGTTGAACTTCAACGACCATTGCGTCCTCATCAGGTAGTTCATCAGTTAGCTCCCAATCATCAGGTATCGGATGATCTGCCAAGAAGTATGCCAATGCTTGTCCTTTTATAGCCTTTTGAGGGATGTACAAGATCTCGAATTGTTGAAATTGGAGATACCATATCTCTAGTCTATCACTAAGAACAGGTTTTGACATCACGAACTTGATGAGATTTTCTTTGGAAACAAGACGGACAACATGATCTTGAAAGTAGTGCTTCAACTTTTGAATTGAGAAGACTAGAGCCAAACACAGCTTTACAATTGGCGAATAATTCATCTCACTTGGTGTCATCATCCTGCTCAAGTAATAAAGGGAGTTTTCTTTCCCCTAACTATTTTCTTAGGCCAACAATGCTCCAACAGACCTTTCTTGCGCCGCAAAGTATAGTATCAATGGCTTTCCAGGTATAAGAGCTGCTAAATCCGGAGGCTTCATCAAGTAGTCTTTGATACTTTCGAAAGCATTGCTAGAAACTTGGTCCCACTTGAAAGGAACGCCTTTCTTCATGAGGCGACTAAATGGTTGGCACCTTCCAGCTAGGTTCGAGATGAATCTCCTAAGGTATGCTAGTTTTCCTTGCAGCTTTTCAATTCATGAATATCCCGAGGCTCATGCATTTTCAAAATAGCATCCACTTTGGCTTGATCAATTTCGATCCCTTGATGTCGGACAATGAAACCAAGGAACTTTCCAGAAGTAACTCTAAAGGCACATTTCAATGGGTTCATCCTAAGTTGGTACCTCCGGAGCAACTCAAATACCATTCTCAAGTATTTCAAGTGGTCGCCCTTCTTTCTTACCAAGTCGTCAACATAGCGTTCGACATTCTTGTGGAGAAGATGGTCGAAAATATTCTGCATAGCCCTTTGGTACGTAGCACCAGCGTTCTTCAAGCCAAAAGGCATCACCTTGTAGCAATAAATACCCTTGGGGGTGCGGAATGCAGTAAGCTCTTCATATTTTGGTGCCATGCGAATTTGGTTATATCCCGGAGAACCGTCCATGGAGGACATTGCTTCGTAACCAGTAGTAGCATCGATCATCAGCTATGGAATAAGAAGCGGGAATTCGTCTTTGGGACACGCATTGTTGAGATCCCTGAAGTCAACACATACTCGAATGTGGCCATTCTTCTTCCTGACAGGGACAATACTTGAAACCCATGTTGGGTATTTAACCTCCCGAATAAATCCCGCTTCAATGAGTTTGTTACTTCAGTTTCAATCAGGGGAACCAAGTCCGACCTAAAGCGCCTTTGAGCTTGCTTAACAGGACGAGCGCCATTCTTGACTGCAAGGTGATGGACTGCCACTTTATGGTCCAAGACAGACATTTCTTTGTAACTCCAAGCAAAGACATCCCTAAACTCCTTGAGTAACTCAATATAAGTGCTTTCTTCATCAACTTCTAGTAAAGCACTTAGGTAGGTGGGTCTTTGTTATTCATCGGTTCCAAGATTAACTTCTTTTAAAGCATCAACAGTTGCTTTCACCCCTTCTTCAAGTTCCGAGGGAGCATCTTTCGCATCTTAGTTTTCTTGAGGGTCCCCATCGTTGAAGGATATGTGATAACACGATGAAATATCGTCCAATTTCTCGTCATCCTCCATTAGAGATAAAACACCATGCTCACTTTGTGCAGTAATATGACACGAAGAACCCACACTTTCTTCGTCTTCATCACGTTCTTTAGTGTATACCACAATGTATGGCTTCACCTTCAATACTTCATTACACGAAACCATGACTTCTGTTTGTCGCCTCATTCAAGAAGGAACCAAACTTTGGAAATCTTTAGAGACACTATGAATTTTGGGCAAAGTGGGTGTTCTTGTATTTTGATAATTTCTTTGGAACTTATTCACCTTCTTTAATGGACCCAATCTCTCAAATACGGAAGTCCTCACAGTTGATTTTCCAAGTCTGTAAAAAACAGAAGGCTTGTTAGAAGCGGCAGATTCGTTTTCTACAGTGATGTGATTGCTACTCGCCCTTCTAATGGAGATGCGCACTGGTGACGATTGCTTGTATCCCAAACCTTCACGTGGTTGCCTCGTTGCAGCTTCTGATGGGAGTTTCCGTAACTTTGACGGCTCATCGGGATTGTATCCAGCTTTCGCAAATAGCTTGTAAACGTTAGGATCAAAGCCTTTATCTGTTCTCTTTGTAGGGAGTGCCATATTCTGCAAACGATTTTGAGATACAAACCCTGCAAGCGGCTTCGAGGACAACTTTACTGCCTCAATTCGTTTCACCGGAAGAGTTAACTCCTTTAGTGTGTTGGTTTGGAGATTAGATGATTTGCCCTCGTCTTTCTTCCTTTTAGGGACTTATTGGAGCTTAGGACTTACTTTCTTGCCATAAGATGCAATATACCCTGTATGAGATTTATTCACGTTGGGTTGTACCTCCTCAGTAACAACTTTGGCTTTACCGATAGTTACCTCAGCTCTTTTAGCTATGGGCTCGTCATTCTTGCTTTTTATGTCATCATCAACTTTTAGCTCCTTCACAATGTGGTTTTTCAAGTAGAACTTTGCATTAGCGAAGTGTGACTCTGCCTCAGTGAATGGCGTATCATCGGCAATTATCGTCTTCTCAACTTCACCCTCGTAGTATTTTAAACATTGATGTCAGGTAGACGGAACTACTTTATTCTCATGTATCCAAGGCCTTACAAGCAAGACATTGTATGAAGTCTTCACATCTATCACATGCACCCATGCATTTGATTGCATATCTTCAATCGTGATTCCCAGCCTGATCGCGCCTATGGATCTTTTCCCCCCTTGGTTGAATCCTTGGATCATCACGCGACTTTCTGAGAGTTCGTTCATGGGAATACCAAGTTGTTTCACAGTGTGAATTGGAAAAATGTTCACTGAGGATCCTCCATCAACAAAAATTCGGTTTACCCTTTCATTACGCATATAGCCAACCAGGTACAATGGGCGGTTATGAGGAGTGTCACCTAGCAGATATCATCACTTGTGCCGACCGTAGGTCATCACTCCTTTCTTTCCCTTCGTCAGTATGGTAACAAGAGGCATCAATACCCCCATGGGAAATCTTCATGCAGAACCAACTTGGTACAAATTCCTCCAAGGTCACTGGATGTCGTGGCTTCTGAGGGTGGTGCACCTCCACTTTCGCTTCCTTTAAGTGCTTAACTGGGTTCCATCTCCTAGGTCTTTTCACCATAATGCTCCTTGTTGGTTGTTCCATTGATCCTTTTCGTGGGCTCCTTTTGTGGCGCCTACAACGAGTTACCAACATCTAACCTCCATCGTCTTCAGGTTGAGGGTCTTCAACTTTGTGGTTTTCCAGTAATTCTTCATCTTTACTTTCTTTAAAACCGCATAATTCATCCGGACTGAATGAGCCAAAGGTGATAGAAACTTGGTTTGCGTTTTCTTTCTCATCTTCAAGCACGATCTTCTTTTCACAATCCAAGTACATAACTTTGTCCTTGAAGACAAAGCACTTCTCCGGAGGGTGGCTCACGAGTCGATGGTACTTGCAGTAATTTGGGTCATTTTTTCTCCCAGCTTCATTTGGCCGCTTTATCTCTGGGAGCTCAATGAGATTTAACTCGAGGAGTTCTTCAAAAATAGCTGGCACATCAGAATCCAGAAATGTGTACTCTTTATCTTGCATTTCTCGTAGAGTCAACTTTCCACTTGGATTTTGAAACGGAGTGGATCTCATACTCTGTTTCTTGCTAACTTTCGTCACGAACTTCGTAGGTGGTGTGCTGACATTCATAGCTTCTTTATTTTCGGATCTTGGTATAAACTTGCTCCATTTTCTGACTTCTTGCTTGTCATTCCCTTTGCGAGGTTCATAGATAGGCAGCCTTTCATTTTCAGCGGATGCCATGCTCAACTCCATGTCATGGGAACGAGTTGCAAGTTCTTCAAATGTGCTTAGATTGATACCTTGCAAGATATAACGCAATACCCAATGCATACCTTGGATGCACATCTCTATGCCAGAAGCTTCACTAAGCCTGTCTTTACAATTGAGGCTTGCATTCCTCCAACGATTGATAAAGTCGACAACTGGTTCACTCTTTTGTTGACGAGTATTTGGGAGTTCTATCATACTCACAATACATATCGTGCTATAAAAGCGATTGAGGAATTCTTGCTCTAATTGATCCCAGCTATCAACAGATCCAGCCTCGAGGTCTGTGCACCAATCAAAAGCATTTCCTTTTAATGAGCGGACAAACTGCTTGACGAGGTAATCTCCATAAGTTCCAGCATTGTTGCATGTCTCAACGAAGTGCGCCACATGTTGCTTTGGATTGCTTTTGCCATCAAACTGTTGAAATTTTGGAGGTTGATAGCCAGCGGGAATCTTCAACATATCAATCCTTGCAGTGTACGGCTTCACGTATGTAAGGGAAGACTTGGTAGCAACTTCGTACTTGCTTTTGATAGTTCCTTCGATGAACTCCTTCAGTTGATCGATTGGAGTCATCCCTTCAGACGAGATAGGGATAGACTTATTAGATGCAACTTGTCTTGGGGGAGGATCAATCTCTTGAACTTCTGGGATTTTTCCAGGTGCATGGGTAGATTCTTCTTCCATCAAGATTCCGACCCTGTCTGTTAGCTTGTCAATTCTAGCATCTTGATTTTGCATGCATTTGGTCAAGCTAGCGATTACTTCCATTAAGTTTGTCAACTGCTCCTCCACATATGAAGTGTTTGTCACCATGGCTTGCATGATTTTTGTGGATGATGGAGAGTAGCAAAGATTTTCACACGGATTGATCCTTGATGGCTCACGCTCTGTGGTGTAACTGGGAAGGATCCATCACTTGAAGTGTCATAATCTTCCTTCACAGAAGAGTGCTTGGATCCGGAGAGGCCAAGTAGAGCAAGAGTCTTCTTGATCTTTTCAGTAACATCGCTTCCTCTTTTCGGTGCGTTTGTGGAAGATCTTGCTCCTTTTGAGGATGAAGATTCGAAAACAGGGGTAGATGCGGACGACACTTGGGGTGCTTATTGTCCTAACGATCTTGCTTTGCTCCTCGTAACTGGACCAAAGCTTCCAAAGGTAATTTCGAGTTTTCCACATCAGCATGGAACCTAGAATTAACAGCCTTGGCGGAAGTTGAACTGGAGTTGATTTTCTTAGAAGCCATTTCGTTGTTCTTGAACTTTGGTGATTGAAAAGTTGAGATGAGAGGTAGAGATTGTCCCACTGGGCGTGCCAGAATTTGTAGACAATAAATTTGCGTCGAGAAAATAAAATCAAGACCGAAAGATATTGCAACAATTGTAGTATTTTATTTCGAATATTTGAGTGTACAATCTCTATGAATCCTCTGATTCATCCTTTCAATAGTAAATAAATTCAAGAGCCTTCGAGCTTGATCTTGAATCTATATTTGTTTCCACGAACAACGATCTTGAATTCAACTAGCACGAACTTTGATTTGGACTCGTATTCCTTGAACCCTGATTTGTTCTTCGTTCTTGAGCTTGAACTTGATTTCTTGAACTTGAACTTGATTGCTTGAAGCTTGAAACTTGTAGAGAAATTTGCAGCGTTTGATCCACGAGCTCTCTCTTGCTTCTTGTTATAACTTCTGATGTCTTTTCTGAGTTATGAAGACCCCTATTTATAGTTGTGGAAGGGAGGAGTTGTGATAAGAATAAAATTTTTCCGACCAATCAAATTGAAGTGTGACATGGCCGCATTTGATTGGCCAGAACATGTCACTTGCACACGTGACGCGATTTCATTGGCCTTTTAATGTGACTTAGCATGCCTTGTCATTTTGACACATGGCACAATCCTATTGGCTCTTTCGTTTGATTTGGCAGGCCACGTCATTTGACACGTGACACCAAATTGGGCCTCTAGAAAGATGGCATATTGGGCCTTATAAAGTGGGTTTATCAATTTACCCCAATTAAATGGGCTAGCCTAATGGATTAAAACTTATTTATTTAATCCATTTATATAGGACTTATACAATTAATTCAATTATATTAGCCCATATATTTATTTGGACTAATATATATCGAATTTAAAATATAGTCTAAATTATTTTATGAATTTAATTTTAATAATATTTATATGCATACAGTTATATTAAAGAAAAATACAACATTAGCAAAAGGCAATAGGAAATATCCCATGAAAGCATAGAGTAACTTTTCGATTATAATATGTAAAATAAAGTGACTTTTCAGTTAAAATGGGCAAAATAAAATGACTTTTTTAGTTATAAAAAATAAGATAAAGTAAAATAATTCTTATAAGCAATTTTCATTAGTTTAATAACCGAGAAATCAACTCGCCATTTAATTATCAGTGACAAAATCTTCAAAAAGATATTATAGTTCTTCTGGGGACGATCCAGTGGCACATTCTCACATTCAGATATAGCCGAGTCTATGGATCGTAAACAATCCAATTTTTTTTATCTTTAGATTTGAAACAGAGATCGGTTTGGACTCATTAATTTATGCTTAATTATTGATTATAGATCTGAAAGGGATGAAAGAAAAATGAGCTAAATTCATGTTGACTATAATAATGTTGGCACTACAATAAGATTTTACTAGTGAAAAAAGTTGTCATGTTTTGATTCATTATTTTACCAACTTTGATATTACTTAATATAATTATCTTGCTTCTATCAAACTTAATCTAAAACAGATCTGGAAATTGCAATCGAGCTTGGTGTACCAAATGACATACTAGTTGTGCTTATATAATAATACAACAATCATCTAAATGTCGGAATTTTTTTTATTACATTAACATAATATATGAATTTAAAATAAAAGGGCATCATCAAAACTTACACAAATAATCAATTTTGTCATGTTAGTTGGATAATTATGTATTATAGTTTAACAGTATTTAATGTGATGGTATCTTAAAGAATACTTCTTTGTGGACAATATTTTTTCGTATATGTTTCCTCCTAGTGCTTTAGTCGCTCTGCCTTAACCAGAACTATTGTTGTCGATCTTGATATCCCTCTTGGAAGTGCAACATACAGTTGTTCGTACAAGAAAATATATTGTGGTAAATATAGTCCAATATTTAGGATGTTTGTCTTTGTGCTTTATTTATTATACTAGTCTTAGGATACGCGCGTTACGTGTGTAACCTATCTCTATGAGTAATTTTTTTCTCTATATATATATATATATATATAAAGGCTAAACTTTGAGGATGGTGAGTATTATTATATATCACTAATTCAATAAAAGAGAAAAATTAAGAACTCCTCAATAATTAGTTATCATCCTAATGTGATTGTATGGATGATTTTTGTAGGAATATTTTATGAAAATTATTTTTATTAATGCGACCTACTGAAAACAAATAAGTAACATAAAAATGCTTTTATCATGATTTCTTATAATTTAAGAAGTAACATAAATTGAAAAAATGACGCTTTTAGTCTTCAAGAAATTTTGGAATAACGTGGTTGGCCTATCATTCCGTAAAAAAATGTAAGTGATAATATAAAGCCTAAAACGACTAATATTGAATTAATACTTTTCAAAAGAAGTAACTTAATTTATATAAAATATATTGAGTTGTCATTCGTTAGAATATATTTTGTCTTCAACTGTTCCATCCTTATTGCTTTAAGTTCTCTCTTAGTCAATTTAAAGTTACTATACTATAAATAATTTTATTTTATTTTTATATCCCAAAAGTTTTGTCTACTTAAAAAATAATTTATTGCACAACGATTGGTTTAGAAAATAATTGAATTGGATCTTTTGCTATAGCTCATTTTAAAACATAATCATTTTTTCCTTAATTCTAGAAATAGTGTATTTTCTGCAAATTCTTAGTATTGGTTCATTCTGAGTTTCAATTATGCAATAAATTTTTTATTCTTAAATGGTAAAAATTTATCTGATATTCACTTTGAATCTTTATATTTGAAGAATCATTAGTGTTATTAACTATTGCTAATCACCTCTATCTCTTCTAAGTTTTGTTAGTTATTTGTTCTAATTTTTGAGTATCGTTTTTAAATATTACAATATTATTTGAGTAAGAAATTAGTTCGACTATAATAGTACAGAAATCATAAATAACCATTCAAAATACATCATTAATTGACACTGTGATGTTTAACTATTTATCTTTCTAATATTGCACTTATTTAGATTTCAAATAATAATTGGTTTATGATACAAAGAAAGTAGCACATTCACAATTCCTTCCACGTTATTTAATTTCAAGAGCATTTTGACAAGTAATACGTTCAACATGCATTAAATTTGTTATTAAGGCAATTATGTTTTTCTTAATTTTAAAATTCTAACATTAGATATAATAACATGAAAGGTATTGTAGTTATGTTAGGTAAATTCTTAATTATCTTAAAGTCCTAAATATTGTTAATACTTACACAATTCAAATGAAGATTCAATAATCAAAAGGTTAGTTGATTTTAAGATACTGAATATTAAGTTAATAAGTAAATGACGATTTTATCCAGTGTAAAATAAGTTTTGAAGGGGTAAAAAGGTGAATGACATTCCGCTAAAGGGATTCGCGCTTTTAATATAATATAGATAAATATAGAAATAGATATAAATATAGGGATTCACTTTTTTGTGATGGAATTTTAACAACGAGTAGTTTTTAATGAGAAAAGTCATTAAATATTTTAATATTAACACAAGTTGCACAGAGATGAAATGGCATAGCATTGAGGCGACGTTGGCATCAAATGCTAATTGTTAGGTTTTAAGTAGGAGACTTGATTTTGTAGTCCGTTATAAATGCGTATCTATCTATTATTAATAGGAAGGAAGTGAAGTATGAGAATTTGCCAAGTTTCGCGTATGAGTAGAATGGCATCACATCACAAAGGAACATCGGATGGTGGTGCTACAACTGAACTTAGGTTACCTGACCTGTAGCACCAGGTGTTCATCAATTTAATATAAGAAGTCATGAAACAAAAATGATATTACAACAAGAATTGAATATGTCTTTTAAAAGTACTCATGAAGGTCTACCGTTAATGAATCAACAACTCTTGTGTGCGCCTTTATCCTTGGTAACATATACTCTTATCAATGTCTTATTTATACGATACCACATATTTACTATGTGAATCTCTTTGTTATTTTTAGGTGTACTTTGTGAATCTCTTTGTTGTTTTGGCTTGCATCATTGTCACACCCCTTTTCTAACCCCCAGAAGTAGATATGCGTGTTATTGGATTGTTGTGGATTAAAGAGGTTTTCCAATTGAAGTGACAATTTTGAAATAAGGATTATTTTATTGTTCAGAGTCGCCACTTGGAATTGATTTTTGGGTGTTCCAAGTCACCTTTTGTTTGAATCCCTATTCAAAGAAAGATTTGACTCTTTTATTATTGGTCTGCGAAAATAAAGTCCGGGTAACAAATTCTGTTGACCGGGGAGAAGGTGTAAGGCATTTCCCAAGTCCCGTGGTTCTAGCACGGTCCCTTTATTGACTTAAACTTGACTTGAATTAATTCTAAATAAACTGTGCTTTATTAGTTTCTATGTTTTACTTGTCCGTCTTTATTTCTTAATCATTAGAAAAATTAAAGAAAATTTTGAATAATAAGATGTCGTAACCACACTACACAAGCGAATTGTGATCGAAATGAAATTTTTTAATTTTATCATAACATCGCTACGCAAGCGAATTCACAGTTATGATAAGGATTATTAGTACATTATTACTTTTTTTAAAAGTTACTACACTTGACGAAATTAATTTTTGAAATTTATTAAAAGTTACTATCGCGTTACGCAAGCAAATCCGCGATTATGAGAAACAACTAGATTATCAATTAACTAAAATCAATGGATAAGGTATGAGATTATTTGATTAATTTATTGAATGTTATTAAAGCGTGCCTATTATTTGCCTAACGTTTAAATTACTAACAAAAGCGCTTAACTTTTTTTTATTACTTATTCGACCAAAAAAGGGAACAAATATGACATTATTAAAATTATTTTTTAACTAATGCAAGACAATAAACCCGGAAAAGCTTATGCTAAACTTTTATGGTTTTGGGCCACTTATTTTATTTAATAAAAGACAAATTGTTGATTTTAAGAAAAAGCCCACTTACTTTCTATTGTCGTTGAGCCTACAGAGTTTAGCTTATTTGGCCCATGTTGCTTAAGAGTCTCAATGACAAATACAACACAAAGTGACAAGTATTCTTCTAAGCCCAAATTGCTCATCACGATGATGTCCAAATTAAAATCGTTTTTCATAAAAAGAAACTCACATGCTAATTATTATCTTTGCTCTTTCATCTCCTAAATCAATTTATTTCTTAAGTACTAACATAATATTTCTACCCATTTACACCAACATGGTACTACTCAGACTACAAACTCATTAGTAACATAAACACTTTAAGCATTTGAATCCACTTTCATAATTACAAATCGCAGCTACATATAAAAAAACGGTAATCCTTTAGTGCTAAAGAGAAGAACCATATAATAACTTATGTTGACTATAATTTAAAGCATCACATTTGAAGCTAGAAGTCTTTCCTAGATAATTATACATGAACCTTAAAAGAAACTCACATAAAAGATCCCAAGCTAAACGAACATGGTTAAAAATAAGGTTTTTATCTTTTCCTTAAACTAAGTAAACTTAACAAAATGCAATTTCAATTATATATATAAAGAAGAAACGATAATTTAACCAGTTTCTAACATATTTACATGATGATAACAGTAATATAACATTCATCTTGAAACAAAATCAAATCTAACATGTTCCATCAACCAAACCGGGATCAAATACTCCTTATTATCATCAAGAATCTGCAATATAAGAATTTGAAAGTTACCTGATTTGCAGAATGATAAAATACAACAGCGCAACAACAGAAATTCAACAACAAATAAGCAGAAACAACAGCAACTCAAGTAAGACAACCCATAAAACTCAACAAAGATGCTTGAAACTAGTAGCTATCAATCTCACACATTGCCTAATAGATGTTTCTATGTTTTGTCAGAGTTTTTGCATTCAAATAATACTCACCAAGGTCTGAAATTTCAGCTTGCTATATATATTAAGCTGCTGATTTTTCTCAAGGATATATGTCTTTTTTAGAGTGTAAAAGATGATCTCTCAATGTAAAATAGAGTGTTAAAAAAATCTCCCTTAAAGTGAAAGAAAGACCCTCCCCTTATAGGAGAGGAGAGCCATGATTTCATTCTGAAAATCTGTTCAAAGGACAGATTTTTCACTAAAATTTGTCCAACATTATTCAAAGGGCAGCTCTGTGGCAAAAAATATGTCTAAAGAATAGTATTCCTACCAAACATGGACAGTACTTTCGAGTATTGTAACTCCAAAATAGTGCCAAATAGTATAAATAAAACCAAACATGGACCCTACACTCAAGTATTCTACTACCCTCACAAATCAATATCAAACTAAACTATTGCTCCAAACTAGAAGGTGCAAATCAAGTAACCAGACTTGAACCATCAACAAAAGAACCTAATGATTATAAACAAATAAAACATGTAGTTAAAGCCTTAAACTAGTAAGCTTAAACATGGACAAAACTAGAAATAATGAACATGAAATTGGAACTTAACAACCAAGGCAACACATGATACATGTTGATAACGAAACAACTATCGAGTTGACTAAAACACGAAATACTGATCACTAACAGATTTTGAACTAAAGCAAAATACCAAAATCAATCGCAAAAACTAGAATATTAGTGAACTTCGCCAATTACAAATAGCTAATCGGATTTCAAAAGTGATTAACAAAATCGATTGACTAAACAAAACGTAATGGCAAAGTAAACGACTAACTAATACATGATTCGAAAGTATTAAGCAACAACTAACATTACTGACTCTAAACTAACTAACGACTTAACTAAAGATAAATAAAGCACATGAACGAGCAAAGAAGAAAAATCAAAAATTTAGACCTACGCAAACTACAATGAAACAAAAAGAAAAAGAAGAAGAAAAGGGACATAAGGGATTAGGGTGCACCGGAAATGCGGGTGCCCTAGACAGTGGTGATGCGGAAATGGTGGCGATTTGGGCAGTGATGGATGGAGTTTTGACGCCGGACGTGCTCTTCTTGTTGTTGGCCCGTCATTATCAACTCCAATAAAACTGAAGTCCAATAACGAACTCAACAACGAGAAAGGCTCGTTCGAGCCAAAGTAGAAGTGACATGTAACCCGCCGGAATTTAGCCACCGAGATTTCGACTTCAAACCAAGAAAGAACGGTATATTAGGAAAGAAACACACACTCATGTAGGTATTAAGCAGTGGTGAGGTCTCAAACTTGACGAATTTGAGGAGAAATAAGTGGCTAGGGTTTCACTTTTTTGAAGATTCATGGAGATTGAGATGGAGTTTGACGATTTGGGGTTCGGATATAAGTAAAGGATGAAGAGACGAGGAACTAGTGAAATTTTGAGGGGTTTTGGGCGGTGGCGTGCGGTGGGGCAGAGACGACGGCGCGACTAGGGTTTGGGTTTGTCGATTTTTTGTGGAGATTTGGGGAATTTGGGTTGTAGGTCTAGAAAAGGGGTGAGTAGAGGAAGGAGATGGTGTAGGTTTGATGGTGTTTGGAGCACCACCGGCAGCGCGGGGCGGCGGCTTAAGAGAGGGTGAGAGAGAGGAGAGAGTGAAGAGAGAGCGGTCTAGGGCTTGTATTAAGTGAAATTTGGCCAAAAATCTGATTTACAAAGGATTTACCTTGGAGGAAATTAAACCAGGACCGTTGGATCTTGAGAATTGAAGGGCTGAGATTGGATCTTGGTTTCACTTAATGAAACGACATAGTTTTATTTCAAACTACGTCGTTTTAACCCTCTCCTAGCAGCCACTTAATTGGCATTAAAATTGCACTCTTAGCCACCCAACCATTTATATTTTAACCATTTTCCTTTAATCCTATCTCATTAAACTATAATCTAATTAACCTAAATACTAACTAATAAAATTAAACCTAATAAAACTCAGTAGCTAACAATTGAATTAATCATATGAGAAATTAATTTGACTAACTTATCAAATAATTAGTCAATTAAAAGAGCAAACACACAAAAAGACAATATATTTTTTTTGGTATTTTTGTGATAAGAAAAATTGCAATAATAAATTTAGAAGATGTTAAAAATAGTACAAAAATTAGGTATTCACAACCATTACTATTAGTAAGTAAAACAGTACAAAAGAGGGTTGCTCTTTTTCCTCTCTTTTTTCTTTTGTGATCTGTAGAAGCAATACAAAAATATTTATAGGAGCCATTAGACATACTTCTACTAACTAACTTTTTATAGCTGCTGCTGCTGAGTTTTTAACTTATAATGATGAACAAATATTTTACCGATAAAAAACAAGACCAAATATTTATGCTCAGGCCCATTTTTAACAAGTCACTTGAGATTGGTAGTCCTTGCCAACAATAATATAGAGACAACCGATGGAATTCATCTATTTATTTTTCTGTTTTAATTTTTTTGATTGCGATCACTAAATTTAATCTGCAATATACATATATATTTTTCCGCTCTTTTTTTCTTTGAATTGATCTGCGCAACGCACGAGTATGTATACTAGTTAGTTATATATATAACACTTTCCACATGAAAACTCGTCATTTTATTCAAATCTTAAGAGGTCGTTTGGTATGAGGTATCCCAAAGTAATGTTGGTTTAAAAATTTAATATACCACCTTAATATTTTATTTGGTTAACAAACCTGGTATAAGTTATCCCGAGATTAAAATTAGTACCGGGATAACTTATACCTTCTTCTTAGAAATTATGCAATTGTCATTTTTAATATAACATACCAAACAATGAATAAAAAATAATACCAGAATAACTAATTCCAGCATAAGTTATCTCGATATAAGTCGTATTCAAACCAATCGACCCTGAGTGGATATAGAAGATCATTCCTTATTTTTTTTAAACATGAAGTGTATTTAAATGGCCAGCGCGAGTGAAGGTGCAGTACGCGGTATAACCTAAAAACTATGGGCTATCACACAGTTTAAATTGAAGTAACAGAAACCTATTTATAGTCATGAATTATAGATGTCAGTTTGTGTTCGACACCATTTCCAGAGGTTATGGATAGTTGGTTTAAATATTTAAGTCCTCTCATCACATGCTGTACTGTTAGGAAAGTTTTAGTTGTACGAACAGCATTAGAATTTATGCAAACATTGAGGCAATAACTTCATAGGACTTAGCCACTTAGTGGAGCCGTTTAATATAGGCCTTCGGACAATATTGGGTTGAAGTTGAAAAAAAGAGTGTGTTTAGTGTAAGTTGGGTGTGCAAACAAAGCCTCACTCCTATATATTTGGGAGAAAACTGTGTGAGCTTGGCCCAAAAAGAATAATATCGCACTATGTTAAGATCATATAGTGGGCCGTTTTAGCCGAACAACTGATATCAAAGTCCAAGTTCGGGGGACGGGTATGGTAATACCAGTGGGGCAATTTTGTCCAATAACTGGTATTATAACCCGAGTTCGGCGGGATGAATATAGTGATGGCAGGATGATGGTGCGGGGCTCGATTTTGTATACCCTTACAAGCTTCAATCGAAGAATATCACACCATATTATGAATATTTTTGAGTTGATTGAACCCAATTAATTATTAAAAATAAAAGTCAGAGAAAATGAATCTAGAAGTTGACATGAAGATGTGTTTGAGCATAAATTTTAATTGAAAAAAAAGAAAGAAAAGAAATTAAAACTTTGTGAATCAACGCCCATTATTTCACTCAAAATACTCTTCAAACAATTTTTTCAACATTTCACAAAATATTTCAAAATACTGAAGTTGAGTAACTTCAGTATTAGCGCCACTTCATGCTGATGCATGCACATGGAATGAAGGATAGTGCATTTATAATTGAGCTATATGACCAAAGCCATGTGAGATAGCTCAGAATATATGAACCCATTGCCCATAACAACAGCTGACATAGGGTGGCAATACACATATGCAAACAACTACTATATAAATATAATCTTTTCATTGCAAACTTCACCATAAACTTCAAATCAAAAACCAGTCTTTATCAGTTTAAATACATCAAACAATACTACTTTACATATATCAAGAGAAGTCATGGGATTTCGTTTGTTACCAATGATTTCCAGTGTCAAGCAAATACACAAACTGCAGTCTGTTCTAACAATGAATCATTCAGATGTTCCTAAAGGACATTTTGCAGTTTACGTCGGAGAGATAGAGAAGAAACGATACGTCGTGCCGATTACATACCTGAATCATCCTTCTTTCCAGAACCTATTAAGGCAAGCAGAAGAAGAATTTGGCTTTCATAATTCAATGGGCGGTTTAACAATACCATGTAATGTGAAAGCCTTTGTTGATGTAACTTCTCAATTGAATAGTTTATGATATCAAGAAGCTAAGCAGCATCCTAACGAAGGAGAGCCTCAGCGTAACTGAGTAAAGTTGCTTCCATGTGACCAAGAGGTCACGGATTCGAGCCGTGTCTCTTGCAGAAATACAGGGTAAACTGCGTACGATATAGACTCTTGCGCATAGCGAGAGCTTAGTGCACCGGACGGCCCTTTTAAGCAGCATCCTAACGTTATTAGAACTACCTTAGAATCATCACTTTAGTTTGTTTTTTCCTCTTGTTAGGCAAGAGTTGTAAACTATTATGTACAAAGCCTTCAACCAAAGCATAAAAGTGCAAACTTCCGCGAGTGAGTAGGTGGGTACACTGAACACCAACTCCATCTTAATGAAGAAAGGGATAAGCAACGACACCTGTAAACTCGGATAACCTTGTGGCATAGCGTCGAATCTACTCTACCCTACGCTACCATCTTTCTTCCTTGTGATTCAACCACGGCGGATATTTAGTCAACTGCGTTACGCTTACACCATTTTTTGTTGTCCTTGAAAACGCATGTATAGCCAATTACTTTAGCTATGGCCGGATCATATATTCTTCTTGGGCTTTTAAGGAAAACCAAAGTTTTTAGAAGCAAGCACATATATGACATGGAAGAATTAAAGAGCATAAAAAGATACTCGCTCTGTCTCAATTTATATGACACTTTTTTTTTAGTCTGTTTCAAAAAGTATGTTACCTTTTTTATTAAAAACAATTAAAATATAGAATTTTCCTTATCCCTTAATTATAATCACACAAATATTTAAGACTTGTTTTAGATCACAAGTTTCAAAAGTCTTTCTTTCTTAAATGCCGTGTTTAGTCAAATAATATCACATAATTTGGGACTGAGAGAGTAGAAGTTAATAGAACCACCGGTCCAAGCACTAATAGATTGAACTTGTAAAAAAAGAAATTAGTAATCAAACAAGAAAATATAGAAAAAATCACAGTTCATGACGTATAAAAATCAGTTGATTCAACACAGTAAAAGGTTCAACATTCAAGAATATTTAATCAGCATCAGCATCGAAGATATCTCTAGATCTAAAATCTAGTCATGATTTTGTACTCAAATATATATATGATCGTTAGTCCATTTCTTTTCTTTCTTCGTTTGTTTTGAAAGAAATAGCAAAGTGTTGCAACAAGAGTAGAATTAATAAAAGTAAAGATTTTTGGCTGAATAACAGAATGGCAATCCTACATTCACATCTTATGGAAAAGTTAAGAAAATATTAGTAAAACATTTAACGACCACTT
This sequence comes from Nicotiana paniculata, assembly GCA_005239505.1. Lineage (NCBI taxonomy): Eukaryota > Viridiplantae > Streptophyta > Magnoliopsida > Solanales > Solanaceae > Nicotiana > Nicotiana paniculata. The sequence continues at coordinate 18,673 of MDKI01074525.1, forward strand.
AGAAAATTCCCTTAGAAATTTGATAGAACTGGAAGTCATGTTAACATGTTTAGTCAAATTGGGGAAAAACTAGAATAATCTGTCAGTAGATAGAGAAAATAAGGGAAATAAGAGTATCTAAACTAGCTCAACCATAAACAAAAAATTAATACTCTATTTGGTCAAGTTTCTTCAAAGTTAAAACTATTTTATTCAAAATTGAAGCAAGTGACCAAGCTTTTAGAAGAAAAAAAGTATTTTTGAGTCGAAGCAAAAGCAGTTTGGAGAAGTAGAAAAAAATAGCTTATCCCCAAAAGTATTTTTTTTGAAAAGCACTTTTGAGAAAAATACATTTAGAAACACTTTTTAAAATCTTAGTCAAACACTAGGGAGTCGTTTGGTAGGATGCATTAGAAAAAATAATGCATGCATAAGCTTTTGGTATTACTAATCTCTTGTTTAGTACACTTTTTCAATATATATATTACTAATGCAAGTATTATTTATACAACATAGTTGGTATTATCCTATGTATGACTAATACACATCAAATTTTATAGTATTAGCAATACCAAGGCTATTATTGCATGCATTAACATGGTTAAAAATAAAATTATCCTTAAAATCCCTTAAAGCTAAAGAATATGGAGGCTATTTTTGTAAACAACTAATTTTCAAGAAAATTATGCAATGCATTTTAACATTTAATACACCACACCAAACAGTGAATAAAAAATAATCTTTGCATAATTAATGCTTGCATTACTAACCCATGCATTAGTAATCCCTGCATTACTAATACATCTTATTCAACACAGATCTTATACACACTACTAGAAATTCGGCAAAAACCGACCAAAAAAAACCGACCAAAGTTGGTCTGTTTTTCAAAATATATTATTTTTTAATTTTTTTTACGAAACCGACCGAATTTGGTCGGTTTTTTTTGGCGCAAAAATGCGGGAAACTATTTTTGAGTCCCACGAAATTTATTTTTCAAGAAACCGACCAATTTTGGTCGATTTTACAATTAAAATAAATAAAAATTAATATTAAAAAACCGACCTAAATTGGTCAGTTAATTCGGCCGGTCATTTCAAAAAACTGACCAACTTTGGTCGGTAATTTTATTTTTTAATAAAATCGACCAACTTTGGTCGGTTATTTTTGTGCGAAAATACAATTAAAGAGTATAAATCAAATAAAAGACAATCTTAAAACAAAATGCACCAATGGTCTAGTGGTAGAATAGTATCCTGTCACAGTACAGACCCCGGCTCGATTCCCAGATGGTGAATCTTTTGATTACATAATCAAAATACCGACCAACTTTAGTCGGTTTTTTTTTAAAATTAATTGACCGACCAGCGTTGGTCGGTAATTTCCAACCAACTTTGGTCGGTATTCCTTTCCGACCGCCGAAATACCATCCACACGTAAATGGTCGCGTTTTGATCGGTAATTGGCCATAACCGACCAACTTTGGTCGATTTTTTGGTCGATTTTTAGCGGATTTCTAGTAGTGACACCCTACCAAATGGCCCAATTGCTACTCAGAAGTGCTAAATTAATTACCAAACACAAATTGCTTCTCTCGAAAAGTACTTTTTAAAAAAAACGCTTCTTAAAATAAACTGAATTTTGAAGTTTGGCCGTTATAAGTTAGGAAAAAGAAAATACTATACAATATTCAGCTAAGTAAGGGATCACAAATCTGATGCTGTATCTCAAGACTAGCTGAAGCAAATGTATTTATTACTTGCTTTTTATAGTATAAAGCAAATCATTAATACTAACTACATGACTAAATACATGTTCAAGTCACATGTGAATAGTTAACAGAGACGATCCAGGATTTAAATCTTATGGGTTTAATTTTAATGAGTTAACATTGAACTCATTATATTTTTAAAGTTATGAGTTCATATTTATTATTTTTGTAATTTTAATAAATTTTTACATCCAATTTTTACTCCACGTCAAAATTTATGGTTCAGTTAAAGCCGTAAGTAGTACACTACATCCACCTCTACAAAGAAGACCCGGGAATAACCAACTTGTGATCAATGATTGAATATATAACAACTTGTACGAAATAGTACTCAGATAATTTAAGATGACCACAACCTCACATGTAATTGTCGAGTCCGGAACCCAAGTATTGCCATTTTTGGCACAAAGAACGAAAATAGGTGGAAAAAAAAAAGAATAACACTTTTATGTATAACGTCCAAATATTGGGCGCTATACATTAACGGTGATTGTGCCGTTAATATATAGCGTCCAATATTTGGGCGCTATACTGCAAAATCTGACACTGCAGGTATAGCGCCGGATATATAGCGCACAAATATCCGGCGCTATACCCATATTTTTTTTAATCCCGTATTTCTTGCTGGGTACAATAATTGAATAGCATATAGCGCCCAGTTTTTGGGCGTTATACATTAAAAAAAAAAAAAAAAATCCCAGCTAGCCATTTCCTATAT
>ML331985.1:1414-20679 GCA_005239505.1 Nicotiana paniculata
GAAGTAACAAAATAGTCGGATTCACTCCTCAAAAATGACCATAGTAGTCAAAGTATTTGAATAAATGCTTGCTGCAATCAGTTTCATGACAGTTAAAGAGTCTAAACAAAGTAATATCACTGGGTTTGAATCTAACCTTTTCTATGGTTAGATTCAATCCATTAGAAGGCATGAACATATTTTGTTCTCCTATGGCATCATTAAGGTTGAATCTAACTCCCTTTTGTGACTAGATTCATCTCACAAAATGCCCAAAGGTCTGTCGTTAATACTGTCCAAGTACTCAAACTTTGGACTTATAATTAAAATGCAGGTTTAAGTCTTCGAAGGACATGTTTGCTGGCTTGCACAGGAGCAGCAACTAGTTTTGTTTTTCCCTTCTTTATTTTTCCTATTAGTAAAATAGTATTACTATGATTCAGGATTAATGTAATAGTAATAGCATATCTATAGTCTTCTATGTACGTTTCGCCCTTTTTTTTTAAGTTGTAAATATAGACTAAACTATATAAATTTATGATTAGTTGTATTTTTCTTAATTCAGAAACGTTTATTACTATAGTAGTTATGGTCCAGACATGCCAAGGTCACCTGAGCTGGGCCAGACTCGTAAACATGGCCCAATTGAGCCTGGTAGCGTCTGAATTTCAAGCTATGGGGCCTGGAATGTTAGATCCATTAATTGTGTTAAACAATCTGTAACCAGTCCTTTTTCTCTTCTGTTGTCAATTAGCATGAGAAGTGTTTTCATTCATGAAATCCGCTGTAAATTTCTCACTACTGAACACAAATGGGTTTTCAAATCGATTATCAAAAAGGTAGAACCAGAAATCCGGATCTTTTCTTAAACTGTCCGCTCCAAATAAAAGCAACCATAGTTTAATTCAGTTTTTTTTAAGGCTTGTTCTGTCACAAAATTTAAGACAAAATTCCATGTTAGATCCATGAGCTGTATATAAATACTCTTGTTTAGTATATAGGAGTAGATCAAACGGTAAAGAAATCTTGTACACGTAACCTCATATTCACATTTCAAAATTTGCCTTATTTCTTACCATATAGATGTGAGATGTGTTAGTATGTTTGTTCTTAACTATTTTTTTTAAATCATGTCCAAATGACCTAATTAGGATGGCCTAAAATGAAACAATTAGGGGCTAAAATATGGCCATAGCCCAAAACATGTCGTCTTTAGTAAACATCATTTAGGCAGTCTTTTAGGAAGAATAAGACCTTTAGCTTGAAACTTGATAAAAATCAAATATTATACCAAAGCTACCATAACCAACACTCGAGAGCGAAAACTCATGTCCCCGTCTTCAACTTCAAACTATAATAATAATCACATGTTATAATTATGGGTGCATTTCATGTGGCGTAGTTATAATGTTTCCAAAAGACAAACAAGTGCACTCATCGTGACTTGTTTCAAGATAAATCCATAAATATTAAAAGCGTTTGAAATTTAAAAATGGCTAAATGCACAATAGTCTACAATATATATAAATAATCGGACAATTTAGGCAAAATAGTAATAGTTAAGCAACCGTGCTAGAACCACGGAACTCGGGAATGCCTAACACCTTCTCCCGGGTTAACAGAATTCCTTACTCGGATTTCTGGTCGCAGACAAATTAAAACAGAGTCTAAATTTCCTCGGTTTGGGATTTTAAAATAAAAAGGTGTCCCGGAGCACCGTAAAAATCCGGGTGGCGACTCTGAAAACTAAAATAAATCCCAAATCCGAATAATGTCACTTAAAGTGGAAAAACTCCCTTACTACCCTTCATCAATCCGAGGTAGTGGAAAAAGGAGGTGTGACATTATGCACATAAAAAGTGTATTTTTATCATTAACGCACATGAAATGTAAGGCATATAACATGTTAAACCATTAATTCTAGCCTCACATCAGACATCACAGACTTGATGAGATTTTCTCTAGAAACCAAACGAACGACATGAGCTTGAAAGTAGTGCTTCAACTTTTGGATTGAAAAGACTAGCGCCAAACATAATGTTTCGATTGGCGAATAATTCAACTCATATGGTGTCATCATCATGCTCAAGTAGTAAAGAGATTTTTCTTTCCCTTCACTATTTTCTTGGGCCAACATCGCTCTAATAGACCTTTCTTGTGCTGAAATATATAGTATCAACAACTTTCCAAATATAGAGGCTGCTAAAACTGGAGGCTTCATCAAGTAAGGTTTGATACTTTCAAATTCATTGCTACAGGCTTGGTCCCACTTGAAAGGAACACCTTTCTTTATGAGGCGACAAATGGTTGGCATCTCCCAACTAGGTTTGAGACGAATCTTCTAAGGTATGCTAGCTTTCCTTGCAGACTTTTCAATTCATGAATATCCCGAGGCTGAGGCATTTTCAAACTGGCATCCACTTTGGCTTGATCAATTTCGATCCCTCGATTTCGGACAATGAAACCATGGAACTTTTCGGAAGTAACTCCAAAGGCGCATTTCAATGGATTCAGCCTAAGTTGGTACCTCTGGAGCAACTCAAGCACCATTATTAAGTCTTTCAAGTGGTCGCCTCTCTTTCTTGATTTTACCACCAAGTCGTCCACATAGCATTCGACATTTTTGTAGAGATGGTTGTCAAAAATATTCTGCATAGCCCTTTGATAAGTAGCACCAGCGTTCTTCAAGCCAAAAGGCATTACCCTGTAACAATAAATACCCTTGGGGGTGCAGAATGCCGTAAGCTCTTCATCTTTTGGTGCCATGAGAATTTGGTTATAGACCGACGAGCCATCCATAAACAACATTGCCTCGTACCCAATAGTAGCATCGATCATCAGCTCTGGAATAGGAAGCGAAAATTCATCTTTGGGACACGCATTGTTGAGATCCATGAAGTCAAAGCACACTCGAATATGTCCATTCTTCTTCCTTACATGGACAACACTTGAAGCCCATTTTGGGTGTTTAACATCCCGAAGAAATCCAGCATCAATGAGTTTGTTAACTTCAGTTTCAATCAGGGAAACCAAGTCCAACCTAAAGCGCCTTTGAGCTTGCTTGATAGGACGAGCCATTTTTGACTACAATGTGACGACTAATACTTTAGGTCCAAGCCAGGCATATCTTTGTAACTCCAAGAAAAGATACGTAACTCAATATAAGTTCTTTCTTCATCAACTTTTAGTAAAGCACTTAGGTAGGTGGGTCTTGGTTCTTCATTAGTTCCAAGGTTAACTTCCTTTAAGGCATCAACTGTTGTCTTCACCCCTTCTTCAAGTTCACGTGGAGCATCTTTTGCATCTTCATCTTTTTGAGGGTCCCCAACATTGAAGGATATGTGATAACACGATGAAACATCCTCCACTTTATCATCATCCTCCATTAGAGATGAAACACCATTCTCGCCTAATGCAATAACATGATACAAAAAACCCACACTTTATTCTTCTTTATCGCCTTCCTTAGTGAAGACCACAGTATATGGCTTTACCTTAGCACTTTTTTTCATGAAACCAGAAGTTTTCTTAGTCGCCTTATTCCTGAAGGAACCGAACTTTGAAAATCCTTAGAGATCTTCTTGATTCTGGGTGAAGCGGATGTTCTTATGCTTTGATAATTTCTTTGGAACTTGTTCCCCTTCTTTAATGGACCCAATCTCTCAAATACAGAAGTCCTCACAGTTGATTTTCCAAGTCGATCCAAGACAGAACGCCTGCTAGAAGCGACAGATTCGTCTTCTACTGTGATATAATTATTGCTCGCCCTTCTTATGGAGATGCGCACTGGTGAGGGTCAAAACCTTCATCCGTTCGCTTTGTAGGGAGTGCCACATTCTGCAAATGATTTTGGGCCACAAACCCTGCAAATGGCGTTGGGGACAATTTTACTACCTCGATTCATTTGACCAGAAGATTTAACCCCTTTAGCATGTTAGTTTGGAGATTAGATGATTCACCTTCATCTTTATTCGAGTTATGTTGTACCTCATCAGTAACAGCTTTGGCTTTATCAGTAGCCACCTCAGCTCTTTTAGTCATGGGCTCGTCATTTTTTCTTTTCATGACATAATCAACTTTTAGCTCCTTCACATTGCGATTCTTCAAGTAGAACTTTGTATTGGCGAAGTATGATTCAGCCTCGGTGAATGGCTCGTCATCAGCAACTATCTTCTTCTTGACATCTCCCTTGTAGTACTTTTGTTGTCCCAAGAAAGGAAATGTTTTGAAGATTGACAAAGGAACTCCGAGATGAACCAGGTCCATCACAGGTGACATAGACCAGCAGAGTTAAAGGCACATGAGATGCACATGCATGAGATAAATGTATTCTGGTAAAATTGAGATATCTTCTGATCGAAAAGATTGCAAAAACGAAATTGGAGAAGGACTCCTTATTCAATAAGAACAGAATCTAAGATAAGGAAGGATTTAGGAGTTGAGTTTGACTAGAACTCTTCTACCAAGGAAGAGTTGCATTAGGATTCTAGTTAATTCCTTATCTACTAACTCCTATAAATTGCAGATTGTTCTTATTGTATACAGACGCACAAAAACAGAAATTTATCAAGAATTGAGAGCAAAATTTGTGAAGAAACTTTGCAAGCAGTTCGAGCCAAATTGGAGAGTGCGAATCTAGAGATACTTGAACCAGCTAGAAGAACCAGTTCCATCCGTTGTCTTTTAGTCTAGTTATTTGTAGTAGGTGATTACATATTGTATCTTTCAGCTTTATCTAGAAGCAATTGTAATAGGTACACACTGTTCAAGTTAGAGTTAACTTGAAGTTTGTCGCAAATAGCTAGAGGCTAGTTTGCCACAAAGGGTTAGAGTTAATCCTTAGGTTTGCAAAAGAGTTTATTTTGTAAATGTTGTTTGGCTCATTGTTGTAGTGAAGTGTTTGGAGAAAATACTACTGAGTAGTAGGTCATGGTTGTTCACCTTTTGAACCAGGTGTTTTCCACGTAAAAATCTCGGTGTTCTTTACTTTTCTGCATTTATTATTTCGCAACAGTACGAGTTGGAACACATAGAAGAACTATGTCCTTCTATAACGACAGCACTCGAAAATTGGACTCCACACAAATCACCCCCCCCCCCCNTCTTCAATGGCCAGTACTACTCCTGGTGGAAGAATAGGATGAAGGATCACTTAATTGGAGAAAACGATGAACTATGGGACATAGTCACTGACAGTCCTTTAGCCACTATGAAGAAGATTACTAAGGAGTAGATGTGCCAAAGACTAGAGCTGACTACACTGCTGAGGATTTGGGAAAGTGGGAGAAAAATGCTAAGGCCAAGAAGTGTCTTGTGTGTGGACTCGGTCCAGATGAGTATAGCAGAATTCAAAGTTGTACCACTGCCAAAGAAATTTGGGACATTTTTCAAGTGGCTCATGAAGGAACACCTCAAGTGAAGAGGTCAAGAGGAACTCTACTATATTCTAAATATGAGAATTTCACCATGAAGGAAGGAGAGACCATCCAAGAGATGTATACAAGGTTCACTACACTGACCAATGAACTCAAGTCTCTTGGAAGGGTCATTCTTGAAGAAGACAAGGTTGAGAAAATTCTGACAATGGTCTTGCCAGTCTCTTGGGAAAGCAAAATTATAGCCATTCAGGAATCTAAGAACATTGAAACTCTTAAGCTGGATTAGCTGATTGGAAATCTCACTACCTATGAACTTAGAATGCACACTATGAAGATGGATGGTCCCAAGAAGGAAAGGAGTTTGGCATTCAGAATCACTGAAGAAGCTGATGTGGAGAAGGATGAAATGACCATGATCAAAAAGGACTTCAAGAAGTAACAAATAAGAGCAAAGGATCCTTCAAGAAGTGGAAGCTAAAACAAACCAAGGGTTCCTAGAAAATAAACCAATGAGGGGTGTTATAAGTGTGGCAAGACTGATCACCGCATCAAAAACTTCCCTAAATGGGAATTGAATGGAAGAAAGAAAAAGTTGAACGAAGGAACAGGAAGAAGGAACAGGTTCAACCCAAGAAAAATAGAACATCAACAAAGGAAATGGTTGCTGCTTGGGGTGAAAGTTTAGATGAGGAGTCAGATGATGAAGATGGAGATGAACAAGCACTTATGGCAATTGGAGAATCCGATGAGGAATCTGAGGTAAGTATAATTCATCTCAAAGACAAGATTAAATTTTTGTCTAAAGAAAGGCTCTCTGAGTTACTCCTGGATTTCATTGATGAATCTGAGGATCTAAACAATAAAAAGAAACAACTATCTAAGGAGTGTGTAATTTTGAAAGCTAAGTGCAAGAATCTGGAACTTAGGGCTAGAGAAAGTGATAGTAAAAATGCTGAGTTAAAGAACCAGGTTTATGAACTTGACACAACTGTCCTAGAGCTAAGAACTGAAAATCTAAAACTGAAATTAGGAACAGGTAAACATAAAGTTGATCACACACAACTCACATTAGAAGAAAACCTAAGAAAAATGAAAGACGAGTTGTACAAAAGAGATGAGCAGATAAGAGTCCTTAAGGAGGATCTAAGTAAGGTCAAGCATGAACTAGATAGAACTAGCAAATGGAACAGGTCCTCTGATGCTTTGACATGGCTACAGGAACATCATAGTAGCAATAGAAGAGGACTTGTCTTTGGGAATCCTCTACCTAAGTGGGATCCTAAAAGCAAGTACTTCACTCTTCCTGAGAACAAGATTTGTACTCACTGTGGTAAGACTGGTCACTTTGAAAGTGAATGTAATGCAAAAGAAAAGGCCAGTCAAAAGAACAAAAGTTTTGTTCGAGGGAAGAATTGGCTACCAAGTTGGGCTAAAAAGAATTTAATTCATCTTCTTGCTTATAGAAAGGGAGCCAAACTAGTTTGGGTTCCTAAGACTAACCCCTGATTTTCTTTTGTAGATTCAAGTGAAAGGTAGTAGCCAAATATGGTACATGGATAGTGGCTGCTCAAAACACATGATTGGCAACAAATACTAGTTCCTTTCACTTGAGGACCTCAAAGGAGGAAATGTCTCCTTTGTAAATTGAAAGAAAGGTGAAATCACTGGGGTTGGTAATGAACAAGATGATGAAGAAATTGGGCTGGTCAGAAACTCAGTCCAAACTAAAGCAACACTGGAGGAAGGAACAGGTCATGGAACAGGTTCATTCATCCCAGGCAACATGACAGGGGGAATAGAACAAAATAATTCCCAAACTTCGTTGGAACATGTACCTGAACCTGCTCCACAACAACAAAGAAATGAAGGAACATCAAGGAGTAACTAGTTGGTTGTGAAACCATGCAGATATCTTTACAAAAGCACTGAGTAGAGAGCATTTTGAAAGGAACATGTTACTATTAGGGATGATTAAGATCACTTAATTGAACCAGTTCAGAATGTAAACACAAAAAAAATGAAAACAAAGAAAAAAAATAACTAGAAAATTCTGAAACGGGTGTAAAAAATCAGATTAACAATTGCTCAGTCTCATACTGTAAAAAGTATACACTTATGCTATGTTTTGATATGACTCACTGATCACAAATGAAATTTTTTCTATCTTTGCAAATTGAGGCTTGATCAAGAGGATTCTGAAATGATGAACCTGGTTCATCATGCTGGTTCATCTGAACGGCGAGTTATGTGTTCTACACTCTACACACTTTGAAATACTAATAACTAAATCATGAGCAGAACTCTGCCCAAACTCAAAATCTTTTCAAAGCCTATCCATTTGACTTTGAACTAGTTCTGTTTCAACAAGAATCCTCACCAAAATAAGATACCTAGATTCTAGGGAAGCCTTAACCGTCAATTCAAAACTAAAATTTCATGTAAGCCATCCCCTCCCTTACAAAACCATTCCCAAATTTTCGATGACTCAGGTAACATCTGTCCAAGTCCTTCTTCTGAGGTCATCTCTGATGTTGCTGAAAGACTTAGAAAATAGGTTCATACTGGTTGGGTCTGTAATAGATGTGGAGTTTCCGGAAACAATAAGAATAGGTGGTAAAAATTAAAAAAAAATGAGAGTGAGTGAGTACGGAGTAATGAGAAAGGGAAAAGGGAAAGAAGTGGCTGATTCTTCACCCACCTCTGAATAGGATTCTGAAATGATGAATCTGGTTCATCATGCTGGTTCATCTGAAAGGCGACTTATGTGTTCTACATTCTACACACTTTTAAATACTAATAATTAAATCATGAGCAGAACTCTGCCCAAAATCAAAATCTTTTCAAAGCCTATCCATTTGACTTTGAACTAGTTCTGTTTCAACAAGAATCCTCACCAAAATAAAATACCTAGATTCTAGGGAAGTCTTAACCGTCAATTCAAAACTAAAATTTCATTTAAGCCATCCTCTCCCTTACAAAACCATTCCCAAATTTTCGATGACTCAGGTAACATCTGTCCAAGTCCTTCTTCTGAGGTCATCTCTGATGTTGCTGAAAAATTTAGAAAATAGGTTCATACTGGTTGGGTCTGTAATAGATGTGGAGTTGCCGGAAACAATACGAATAGGTGGTAAAAATTAAAAAAAAAAATGAGAGTGAGTGAGTACGGAGTAATGAGAAAGGGAAAAGGGAAAGAAGTGGTTGATTCTTCACCCACCTCTGAATTTGTTAGAATGGCTATTTGTGGAGCTGATCCAGAAAAGGAGGAACAAAGTAGCAAGAACGCAGGGGGAAGTGAATCAAGAGAAACCGCTAAAGGGTTAGTAAATTTTGGAAAGCACACAGATGAACCTGGTTCATCTACTGAGGAAACCCTGCGGATCTGCTAAAATTGTTAGGCGATAATTACAATCTAAAAAAGAAAAGAACTCCTAAAGCTCAAACGTCTGGAAGACCAAGAGAAAGTAAGAAAAGAAAAGTTGCTCCTTCTAAGACTTCTAATATTTCTCTTCCAAGAGGAAGAACTACAAGGAGAAAGGTAAAGCAAAATGAGGACGAGTTGGAGAGATATTTTAGAGGAGAGTAAGAAGAAAAGAGAGGAAAAAGGGAAAGAAAAGGTTGTTGAGCCTATTGAGTTTGTTGCAGTGGATGAGATGGACCTGGTCCATCAATGTAAAAAAGTGGCAGAGGTAGAGGTTCAAACTCCTAAGCCCAAGAAAGCTAAGACTTCCTCAAAGAAGTCTTCATCTATTTCTAAGTATGTTGAACCATCCATCTTGGCTAAATGAACTAGGTCTGCAGTTTTTCCAAGCCTTAATTTCCTAGCCTGCCTAGAACTTTCAATGACCTAGATTCAGAATTTTTGTTTGTTGCTCATGTTTTAACTATTTTTATTTTATTTTGTGGATTGTGGCAGAATCGTATTCGCTCTATCAATGAAATATGATGCATTTTGCTCTGATTCAGTATCTCTATTTTTTGATAGTTTGAATTCTTAGTTGATTATTGATGATTAATCCATGATTGCATATGCAGTTGCCCAAATGGCCATGAGTAAGTGTTAAAATCTGGGATTCACACAATTTTTTTGTAACTTTTTGATGATGCCAAAAAGGGGAAGATAGGTTGTGCTCTGAACATGTGATATTTATAACCTAATGAACCTAGTTCTTTATGATAAATGCTTAATACTCTTATATGTGCCAATGTTGGACTAAGCTGAAACAGGCCTGAAGCACAAAGTTTGTCATCATCAAAAAGGAGAATTTGTTGACCCAAGCAAGGAAATAGTTTTGAAGATTGACAAAGGAACTCCGAGATGAACCAGGTCCATCACAGGTGACATAGACCAGCAGAGTTAAAGGCACATGAGATGCACATGCATGAGATAAATGTATTCTGGTAAAATTGAGATATCTTCTGATCGAAAAGATTGCAAAAACGAAATTGGAGAAGGACTCCTTATTCAATAAGAACAGAATCTAAGATAAGGAAGGATTTAGGAGTTGAGTTTGACTAGAACTCTTCTACCAAGAAAGAGTTGCATTAGGATTCTTATCAACCAAAATTTGATTTACCCTTTCATCACACATATAACCAACCAGGTACAACGGGTGGTTATGAAGAGTGTCACTTAGTAGAAGATCTTCATTTGTGAACGTAACGTCTTCCTCATATGCGTTAACTTCTTGAGGAATAGACTCGATGAGATTTTCTGAAGATGGTGCCAATGGTAGGTCATTACTCTTTTCTTCCCTTTTATCAACATTGCAACAAGATGCCTCAATACCATCACGGGAAATATTCATGCGAAACCAACATGGCAAGAAATCCTCCAAGGTCAGTGGATGTCGTGGATTTTGAGGGTGGTGCACCTCCGCTTTTGCTTTCTTCAAACGCCTAACTGGATTCTGTTTCCTTGGTTTTTTACCATCATTTTCCTTGTTAGTTGTTCTATTGATTCTTTTCGTGGTATCCTTTTGTGGCACCTACGATAAGTTATCAACGTCCAACCTTCATCATTATCATGTTGATCGACTTCAACTTTGTTTTCCTCCAGAAATTCATCTTTACTTTATTTAAAACCACATAATTCATCCGGACTGAATGAGTCAAAGGTGATAGAGACTTGGTTTGCGCTTGCTTTCTCATCTTCAAGCACGGTTTTTTTTTTCACGAGCCATGTCCATAACATTGTCCTTGAATACAAAGCACTTATCTAGAGGGTGGCTCACAAGTCGATGGTATTTGCAGTAATTTGGTCATTCGTCTTACTAGCTTCATTTGGCCGCTTCATCTCCAGAAGCTCGATGAGATTTAACTCGAAGAGTTCTTCAAAAATTACTGGCACATTAGAATCCAGAAATGGGTACTCCTTCTATTTCTCTTTTGGAGTCAACTTACCACTTGGTTTATCTTGAAAAGAAGTAGATTTCGTACTCTGCTTCTTGCTCACCTTCGTTGTGAACTTCACATGTGATGTATTGACATTCATAGATTCTTTGTTTTCATACATAGGTACAAACTTGCTCCATTTCCTAACTTCTTGCTTGTCATTCGCTTCGTGAGGCTCATAGATAGGCAGCCTTTCATTTCTAGCAGAGGCCATGCTTAACTCCATGTCATGGGCATGATTCACAAGTTCTTCAACTGTGCTAGGCTTGATACCTTGCAACATGTAGCGGAGTCCCCAATGCATGCCTTGGATGCACGTCTTTATGCCAGAAGCTTTACTAAGACTCTCTTTGCAGTTGAGGCTTGCATTCCTCCAACGATTGATAAAGTCGATAACCGGTTCACCCTTTTGTTGATGAATATTTGTAAGTTCTATCATACTCACAGTACGTCTCGTGTTGTTGGCCCAAGTGAAGGTTTTTTTTTTAAGATTGACAAAGAAAGCACAGGCATGAACTAGGTCTATCCCTTGTGTGCATAGACACAGGAAGATTCGAGCATGTGGGATGCACGTGAAGGAGATAAGCTTAACTTGGTATAATTGATATCTCCTAATAGAAAAGGTTGCATAATTGATAAGGAGAAGGACTCCTTAATCAAAGACAACACTATCCAAGATAATGGAGGAGTTAGAAGTTGAGATCAACTAGAACTCTTCCACCAGGGAAGAGTAGCATTATAACTCTAGTTATTTCTTCATCTACTAACTCTATATATTGTAGGATGTTCTCATTTTATAGGAACACACAAAAATAGAAGTTAAACTTTAGTTGAGAGCAAAATAGCAAGGAATTTTGCAAGCAACTCTTGTGAGATTCAAGTGTGCGAACCTAAAGCTACATGAACCAGTTCCAAGTGTCTGTCTTTCATTCTAGTTGAATTGTAGTAGGTGTTTTCATAATGTACCCTTCATTTTTATCTAGAGGAAATTGTAATAGGTACTCAGAGTATCAAGTTAGAGTTAACTTGAAGTTGTCGCAACAGTCAGAGGATGGTTGCCACAACGGGATTAGAGTTAATCCTAGGTTTACAAAAGTGTTTTGTAAATGCAGTTTTTGGCTCAGTGATTTAGTGGAGAGTTTGGAAAAATCCTACTGAGAAGTAGGTCATGGTTTTTTCACCTTTTGAGCCAGGTCTTTTCCACGTAAAATACTTGTGTTCTTTACTTCTCGCATTTACTATTTTAGCAATAGTAGGTTAAGGAACACTTAGAAGAACCAAATCCTTCCATAATCAATTTAAGGGGAAAATTAAACACCACACAAATCACCCACCCTCTTATGTGGTATTGAAGTTAAAACATCAATTGGTATCAGAGCCGGTTCTCCTTGAAAGGTTAAGACCTTAGGAGAAGATCAAGATGAGTGCACCACCTGGAAACTAGGAAGGGCAATCCACTGCTAGGCCACCACTCTTCAACAACCAGTACTACTCGTGGTGGAAGAACAGGATGAGAGATCACATCATTGGAGAAGACTATGAGTTGTGGGACATTGTTACTGATTGACCAATGGCTACACTGAAGAAAAATGCTGAAAGAGTAGATGTGCCAAAGACAAGAGCTGACTGCACTGCTGATGACTTGAGAAAATGGGAGAAGAATGCTAAAGCCAATAAATGGCTTGTTTGTGGACTTGGTCCAGACGAGTATAGTATCAAAGTTGCACCACTATAAGGAAATTCGGGACACTTTTCAAGTGGTCCATGAAGGAAAACCTCAAGGGAAGAGGTCCAGAGTAACTCTACTATATTCTCAATATGAGAATTTCACCGAGAGGAAGGGGAAACCATCCAAGAGATGTATACAAGGTTCACCACATTGACAAATGAACTGAAGTCTCTTGGAAGGATTATTCCTGAAGAAGACAGAGTTGAGAAGATTTTTATAAGGGTTTTGCCAGTCACTTTGGAGAGAAAAATCACTGTCATTCAGGAATCAAAGAGCATTGTCACTCTTATGTTGGATTAGCTAATTGGAAGCCTCACTACTTATGAACTTAGGAGGCAAACCATGAAGATGGATGTATCCAAGAAGGAAAGGAGCCTGGCACTCAGAATCACTGAAGCTCCTGATCTAGAAGATGATGAAATGGCTATGATCACAAAGGACTTCAAGAAGTGGGAGCTACAGCAAATCAAGGTTCCTGAAAATCAAGCCAACGAGGGATGCTACAAGTGTGGGAAGACTAATCACCACATCAAGAACTACCCTCAATGGGAAATTGGATGGAAGAAGGAAAGAGTTGAACGAAGAAACAGGAAGAAGGAACAATTTCAACCCAAGAAGAACAAAGGATCAACCATGGCTATGGTCGCTACTTGAGGAGAAACCTCAGATGGAAGTTCAGATGATGAAGATGGAGATGAACAAATACTTATGGCCATTGGAGAATCTGATGAGAAAGCTGAGGTCCAAGTGAAGGGGAGAAGCCAAATATGGTACATGGATAGTGGCTTCACAAAGCATATGAAAGGAATAAAGAACCAGTTCCTTTCACTTGAGGACCTCAAAGGAGGTAATGTCTCCTTTAGAAATGGGAAGAAAGGTGAGATCATTGGGGTTGGAAAGGTAGTAAGACTGATTATCACTCTATTGAGAATGTCTACTTGATAGATGGCCTAAAATACAGTCTAATCAGTGTATTACAACTATGTGATAGAGGTAACTTGGTAGCATTCACCTCTACGAAATGTTTTGTGATTAATCTTACCACTGACAAGATTGTTTTGCAAGGAAAAAGAGTGAACAATATATATATTGTAGATCTGTCCACACTTTTAGGAAATGAACTCACTTGCTTAAGTGTTCCCCTCCTTTGGCACAAGAGACTTGGACATGCAAGTCTAAGTCAGCTCAACAAATTAGTCTCCAAGGACCAGGTGATAGGGTTGCCTAACATCAAGTTCAAGGAAGACAAAGTTTGTGAGGCTTGTGCAAGAGGGAAGCAGATAAAATCCTCTTTTAAATGAAAGAAAGTGGTAAGCACCACCAGGACGATAGAACTGGTCCATATGGATCTTTGTGATCCGATGAGAACATTAAGCATAGTAGGTAAAAGATATGTGATGGTGCTTGTTGATGATTACTCTAGGTTTACTTGGACATTGTTTGTAACATCTAAATATGAAGAATTTGACTTGTTCACTTCTTTTGTTAGAAAAACTCAGAAACAACTAGGTAATCAACTTGCATCAATTAGGTCTAATCATGGCACTGAATTTGAAAATGCTAAATTTGCTGAATTTTGTGATGAGCATGGCATAGATCATAATTTTTCTGCTCCTAGGACTCCACAACAAAATGGAGTAGTTGAAAGAAAGAATATGACACTTGAAGATATGGCTAGGACTATGCTTCTTTATAGTAAACTGCCCCATAGTTTATGGGCTGAAGTTGTAAATACTGCATGCTACTCATAAATAGGTGCATGGCTAGACCTCTTATAGAAAAGACTCCATGATGCAAGTGAAAGTGCTTTGTGCACAATAATGGTAAAGACTCCCTAGGTAAGTTTGATTTCAGAAGTGATGAGGGAGTATACGGGATATTCTTCAAATAGCAAAGCTTACAAGGTCTATAACAAAAGAACTATGTGTGTAGAAGAAAGTGTTCATGTGGTTTTTGATGAAAGTAACATTCTTTCTGAGACGCAGGAACATGATGATGAAGCAATTAGGCTGGTAAGAAACTCAAATGAAACCACATCCTATACTGAAGCTGCACTAGAGGAAAGAACAGGGGGAATAGAAAAAAAGAGGTAATGATCCTCAAACCTCAATGGAACCTGTCCATGAACCTGTTCCATAGCAACAAAGCATTGAAGGAACATCAAGGGGAAACTAGTTGGTTGTGAAATCTTACAAGTATCAATGTTATCATCCCATTGAGAACATAATCACTTATCCAAACTCTGGAATCAAAACCAGATCTTCATTAGAAAATCTTTGTGATTTTGATGCTTTCTTATCTCTTATTGAACCTAAAAATGTTGCTTAGGCTTTGCAGGATGCAGACTAGGTAAATGCAAGAACTCAACCAATTTGAAAGGAGTCAAGTTTGTCGTCTAGTACAAAGACCCAAGGACAAATCAGTAATTGGCACAAAATGGGTCTTTAGAAACAAACTTGATGAAGATGGAACAGTTACAAGGAACAAGGCAAGATTGGTCGTTCAAGGATATAGCCAAGACGAGGGCATAGACTACGATGAAATCTTTGCTCCAATTGCAAGGTTGGAAGCAATAAGACTACTCATAGCCTTTGTTGCTTACATGGAATTCACCCTTCACCAGATGGATGTCAAGAGTGCCTTCCTCAATGACTATCTAAAAGAAAAAGTGTTTGTCAAGCAACCTCTGGGGTTTAAAAGCAAGGAGTGTCATGATCATGTGTACAAGTTTGACAAAGCAATTTATGGGATCAAGCAGGCTCCAAGAGCATAGTATGAAATATTATCAAAGTTTTTGCTTGAGCATAACTGCAAGAGAGGTAAAATCGACAATACTTTGTTCTTGAAAGAAAAAAGTAAAGATCTCTTGGTAGTTCAGATATATGTTGATGATATAATCTTAGGAGAAAATACTGATAAGTTAAGTAAAAAATTTGCTAAACTAATGGGGGGTGAATTTGAAATGAGCATGATGGGTGAACGTAATTTCCTTTTAGGCTTATAAATTAAACAAAATTCAAATGGAACTATGATCCATCAGCAGAAGTATGTAAAAGAGTTGCTTAAAAGGTTTAAAATGGAAGATTCCAAAGAAATTGACACTCATATTGCAACATCTACAAAGCTAGATATAGATGAACCTGGTTCAATCTGTTGATCAGAAGTTGTATAAGGGAATGATTGGCTCATTGTTGTATCTCACTGCTAGTATACCTGACATTGTTTTCAGTGTAGGCCTTTGTGCAAGATTTCAGGTAAATCCAAAGGAGTCTCACTTGACTGTTGTCAAGAGAATTTTGAGATATCTAAAAGGAACCACTGATCTTTGTCTATGGTATCCAAAATATAGTAATTTCAATCTAGTGGGATATGATGATGCTGATTATGCAGGTTTTCTTGTGGATAGAAAGATCACCTCAGGTATGGAACACTTTCTTGGCTCATGTCTTGTGTCTTGGGCCGCCAAAAAGAAAAATTCAGTGGCCTTATCTACTGCTGAAGCTGAGTATGTTGCTGATGCTTCATGCTGTGCTCAATTGTTGTGGATCAAACAACAATTAATGGACTTTGCAATTGATGTTGGTTGTATCCCCATTTTTTGTGATAACACTAGTGCAATTAGTATGACCAAGAACCTAGTTCATCATAAGAGAACTAAGAACATAGATGTTAGGCATCACTTTTTGAGGGATAACTATGAGAAAGGTTTGATAACTGTGGAATTTTGTGCTACTGACAAGCAAATAGCTGACATCTTCACAAAAGCCCTAACCAGAGATCACTTTGAAAGGAACATGTTAGAATTAGGGATGATTAAGATCACCTAAAAGGACCTGTTCAAAATGAAAAAAAAAATATTTTGGTTAGAAAATCTGTAAATTGTGTATATAATTACATTAAATTTTGCTCATTCTCATACTTTCAATAGTATACTCTTGTGTCATGTGCTAAAATGACTCATTAATCTCTAATGATATTTTCTCTATTTTGGCAAATTTAACTTACAAAACAGAATTCTTAGTGAAGAACCTGATTCATCAAGATTACTCGGTATGTTTTCTACACTCTACAAAATTTGGACTAATTATATTTGGATAATGAGCAGAGTCCTACCTAATTCCAAACCCCTTTTTGGACTTATCTGGTACAAGTGAACCAGTTCCATTCAAAAGAGTCCCAACCGAATTGAAGTACCTAGATTTTAGGGATACACTCCAACATCTTTTCAAAAATAAAATTCAATTTGATTAGACTTCTAGAAGTATGAAAAGTTGTTGTTACCCCATTAATTACTTCTCTTTAAATTTATCAGCCTTTGTATATTCCTCACGTCATCTCTCTCAAGCCGTCAAAATACTCTCCATCTTCTCTCATCTTTCAAACACTATCCAACTCTCTTCTCTTCCATACCCAAGCACAAAAATGGCTAACACTCCTGAAAACCCTTCATCACCACCACAAGAAAATTTCCACACCCATTATCACTTCTTCCAACCCCCAACCCATAAGAAAAGAGTAAAAATGATGGCTCGCAAGGTTGTTGCTGGTGGAGAGCAGATTCAGAAAATAAATGATCAACTGAAAGCGAATAGGGAGGACGAACCTCAGAAATCTGATGAATTCTTCAAATCTGCTACTGAGGGGGAATAAATTGTTTCTTCCGAAACTGGACAGGTATCTTCTAGCTCTAAAGTTACTCCTGAGACAATTTCTGAAGTTGCTATAAATTTGGAGAATAGATTTGTTTTGGTAGGGTCTATATCAGGTGTTGAAACTACAGAGTTTGGAGAAGTTGGTGATAAAAATGAAAAAGAAAAAGAAAAAGAGAGCAAGGTTGCTAGGAGTGTTGTGAGGGGAAAGGGTAAAAGAGTAGTTGACCCTTCACCCACTCTTGTTAGTGTTGATACCTAATTTTTCCCTATATTATTTTTAAAAATGCATATATAGCTTCAAAACAATGCATGGGCATCAATTAATATTTTTCATAATTTTTGCATTTTTTTAAGGATTTTTATCAATTTATCCCAGTATTTTATTATATAAATAATTACTAATTGCATCACAAATAATTTTATAATAAATTTATTACTTAATTTTTATCATTTATATTTATACTAAGCTTTAATTATTTCATGAATAGCCACATTTACATTTTTAGGGTTATAATTGCAATAATAACCCATGTGTGCATAATTACCTTATTTCACCAGAAAATAGCTTTTTATATTTTTATAATATTAAGTAATTATATTAAATCATTTTTATGCATGGAAATTATTTTTTATAATTTATTAACTATTTTACAAATTATTTATTAAACTAATTGGGTATTTAACAAATAGCCTTTTCAATTTTGTTTTAATTTCGGACCTAGCCCAAAACATTACCCCCAACCCAATTAAAATTACAACACAAATACCCTGACCCAATTCCTAACCCGCCTAACCCCCCTTAGACCAAATCCTTGCCGTTGATTTTAAAAGATCAACGGTCCAGGATCATTTCCTTTTTTAATTAACACCAACTACCCCTAACCCTAGTCACTTCTCTAATTCTGCCGCCCTCGTTTCCTTTACCTCCTCTATTCTCTCTCAGACTCTCCCCTAACCCTAGCTGCCGTCACCGGAAACCCTCCATTCCATGGGGTTTCCCAGTGATTTCAGGCCCCAGTCGGCCTCTTACCTTCACTGGTTGTTCGACTTCTTCATGGTTTGAAGGAATCTCAAAGAGATTCAACTCAGAGTCGACCTAAACTCTTCACTTTTTGATGAACTTGCCTTGTGTTCGTCAGTATATTTGTGAGTATTGTTATTTTTTATGTTTATGGCTTGAAACTCCAGTTCTTAACTGAATTTTTCTCACCTCGTTCCATTCTTCAAAACCCTAATCTCTTTCTACTTGAGTCTGTTCAGATCCTTGTAGATCTGAGATGATTTTTAGTTTATCTGGTATTTTTGTTTTAGAAACCTTCTGTTTTTCAATGTGCTATGTAGTCAGCCCGCTGTAGATATCAACATGCCTCTGTTTGCCCTTATGTTTTTGTTCACTAGCATGCTTTAACTCCTGTGATTTTGTCCTGTCCAATATGTTAATATGGTTAACACAACTTAGCATAGTCCTGTTTGATCCAGGATACTTGTTCACCTGTTTCTCCACTTGCATGTTTCAATCTCTGTCCTGTTTTATGTGTTTACCATAACAGGTTCCTGATTAATTCATGATTTCTATCCTCTCAACTTTTGCTACCTTTTCTGTATGACTGTCTGATCAGTAACTTGATCCCAGCATGTTGATCTCTATTTAATATATGCCTATATGCTCACCTAGTAATAGCTAATGAACTAAGTCAATCCCAGAAAATGTGAAACCTTATTTGAATTGATTGTGACTCTGTTTTGTCTGTTGTTTGACTACTGGAGTTCATGTCTGAACTCCATCGGCTAAATGTGGTCCTTCTTATAGTTCTTGTAATCTGGTAATTTGTTTTTATTCACTTCTAAAATCCAAACTATTTTTCCTAAAATTACCTCCTACTTTCATATACTATTTTCAACTCCTACTCTTAGATCTCTAAGGTCCTGCCCTCCCTCCCCCCTCCCCCCCACCAGTGTGAGCACTGCCTAGGAGTCCATGAGACTCCTCTGAACTCTAACACATTGGGTATGGCCTTCCAAACTTGTCTACAAAAATGTTTCTTTGAAAAGATTTTGGTGTGAGCATTGCCCGGGGTCCATGAGGCCCTTGGGAACTTTGACACACCAGAAACCCATTTGGTGTATTATGAA
>ML331987.1:0-43822 GCA_005239505.1 Nicotiana paniculata
GCATATGCATCATCATTTGACTCATAAACACATACAAGTATTTTTCCTAATTCTTCTATAATTCTAAAGATTTTTAAATCAATTTATTCCCATATTTTATTAGATAAACAACATTAAATGCATCACAAATTATTTTATGATGATTTTATCATCTAACTTCATCATTTATATCCATACCATTTTTTAAATATTTTTGGTGCATTTATTATAATTACATTTTGCATTTTTAAGGTGAAAATTGCACATTTGCAATAATAGCCTATACATGCTTATAATTACTTTATTTTTGCAAAAATAACTTTTTATATTTTTATAGTGTTAAATAATTGTTATTAACCATTTTATGCACAAATAATAATTGTACTATTTTATTTATCATTTTTACGAATTATTTTATTAATTAAAAATGGGTATTTAACTAATAGCCCTAAATTCCTCCTATTTTCATACCTAGGCTACCCAAACCAGCCCAAATAACCCCAACCCAACTACTTTAATACCTCTTCCAATCCACCATAGCCCAAACCAAACGACCCCTTTAGTTATAACCCGGTCGGTACCCCATTTAACCGACCCACCCCACTAACATTTCAAATCCTAGCCGTTGATATCCTAATATCAACGGCCCCTGTTCAATCCCCCTCTTTAATTAATCAACTCCACCCCAACCAAACCCTACCATTTTCTTCTGGGCGCCGCCTTTGAACGCTCTCATCTCTCACCCCATGAACCCTAAGACGTCGCCACCCCTAACCTTCCCTAAATCCCAACCCCAAATCGGAATCCTCCTCCCTTACCTTATTTGTCTATCCTCACCAGTGGCTACTCATTTATGACTTTATTTAGTTTCTTGCCTAACATGGAAAGCAAATCTTGCCTTAGTCAAACCTAAACGGTTCAACTCTTTGATTTTCTGTGGCTATTCCATCTATATTCATCCCTGAATATCTGAGAGTAACGAGTATGTTCATATGTCCTTCCATTCTTACTTACCCCAAATTAGGGTTTTCAAACCCTTTCAATCGGACCTAAAAAAAGGTCTGATTTTTTGATTTTTAACACTATTCTGTTTCTATCTCGTGTGATTCTTACCTTATTTTCTTCATTTCCGTACTTTTCTTTGATGATTTCATACTTCCCTTTAAAACTAGGGTTTAAATTTTTTCCTTCCTGATTCTAGTGAATCTCTTATTTTTGTGTTCGACTGCCTTATCTCTTTATATTTTCAATGATTTTTACGTCAATATTCCGCTTAAAATTTGTCTGGTGTTATTTTGTGTTTCCTTCAATATTTATTCAATTAGCTAAATAATCTCTTTTAGTTTGGCATTACCTGTGATTCCTTTAATATTTGGTATTACGCGTTCTGCCTTAATTACTCCCAGTGATTTTTGGGGATGCTTCCTTAATTTGTTGAACCCCTTAATTTATGCCTATGACTAATTCTGCAAATATCTCCTTACATGTGATTGACTTGTTTCCATGATTATGTGCTGATTGACACTACTGTATATACCCTCCCCCTTATTCCCTTAAAACAACCTTGAATTTTTTGAACTTAATATACTTTCGAAAGTTAAAGTTGTCCTATATTCTGTCTTTGGTCGGGTGGAAGCCAAGGCCACTGGATTCTAAGCTACTGCCATACTTCTTCTGTGTATTTTCTTCGCTTAACTGGTTAGTTACCTGATTTCTATATTTCATTCTTTCATACCCTTGATTTGCATATGTTGTTGGCACTAAATCCATGACCCCTGATATGAGTATGAGCATGTCTATTCCTTACCCTGAATTCTTAACGAATGCCTCTGTGACTCTTGCTATTAGTGATGATCTCCCTTTTTTTATTATGTAAACATAGTCAATCAACCCCTATACCTCTCTGATGTGTGTAATGATTGTCTCATCATGCTTACATTGCTACTTTAAAACGAGCCTTTGGTATAAATTGGGTCCCCTTTGTTAGACCAATGTAATAACACTAGCTACTACTTAACATGATTTGCCAAGTTTCATGCCTTAATATGATGCCCTCTCCTTTCTATGATGTTATCCTGGTTCTCTTAGTACTAACACTGTGTTATGTACTTAGTCCGATTTAACATGTTCTAACTTATTTGTAAACATGTTCTTTAGCTTTCTTTGGCATATTGCTGCTGCCTCCACTGAGTATGAAACCTGTTATGAGCTTTATCAAACCAGTTCTTGCTTGAGTTATATGATGCACCTAAGTGTTTTGTTTTCTAACTCAACTTGGCTATGTCTATTTACTCAATTCATGTTTCTCAATTTTGGTCTTTCTCTTCTGTCACTCATACTCTTTGAATCCTGCTTTCTAATCAATGCTGCCTAAATTCTATCCTTTAACCAACCTGGCGTGAGCACTGCCCTGGGTTCTTGAAGCCCTTGGGAACTCTAACACACTAGGGCCTTGGTTCCATATGCTCAAATCTGGTCCTGTGCTCACTGGGTGAATCAATTGGCTGCTTGTGTCTATGATCTTATAACTGTGGGATTGTTTGTGAAGTGTGAGAATGAAGGTTTGGCCTGGCTAGGTGTATCATTGGGCCTGCTGTATGCTCCCTATAGCTATATTTGTTATGTAATTTACTATATTCATTATTGGTCTGTAATAATTATGGTAATAACATTTTGGGGTATCTAGTAAAATTGGGAAGGGGTTTCTTATTTTCATTTGCAAAGCTGGGTAGAAATCCTACCTATAGGTTCTCTACTGTGTTGTTGATCCTACCTACAAGCTCTATATTATTTCGATTCTGCCTATAAGTTCTACATTGTGTTGTTGAAGTTACATGCTAGAAATCCTGCTTATAGAACCAATACTTCGATATGTTAGAAATTATGCTTTTAAGTGTATTAATTTGTCCAGTAATTATGTGTTAGAAACCATGCCCATAGGATCAATACTTGGCTTAATTATGCTCTGGTCCAAAACATGCAAATTCCTGCTTGTATACTGTTCAGATGATAGAAATCATGTCTATAGGTTTTAAAATCAGTTTAACTGTAGAAATCATGCTTATATGGTATAAAATCAGTTAAATTGTAGAAATCATGCTTATAGGATTTAAAATCAGTATAATTATCCTGCCACTCATCTCTTTTAGAATATGCAATATTGTTTTAATTATCACCACTAGAAACCATGCCTATAGGACTCGATTAACTAATTCTGAATATGCTTATGTGATTATAACTGTCAATCACCTAGACAACATGCCTATAGGATTAGGCAAATAATTCTGGACATATTCTTGTGAATTGCTATTATTTACTATTGTATAAAATTCCTAGATACTACGTTATGCTAAAATAAGTAGGCAAATATATGTAGGTTCTACTAATCGCACTAAGAAACTGATTCTATATACGACTGCTTGTTTGTTCGTTCAACATCACATAGATATCCTGCCTATAGGATTCTGGGATTAATAAATTTGCTAAAGTTAATCAGTTGCGTGCATTTGCTGTTTATATGTGGAGGCTAATTTGAGCCCATATTTGTCTCTATTTGAAAATCCTAACTGTTTTGTATGTCGATTAGTATGTTAATTTTGAGCAACTTAGGTCAAGTCTAGAACCATCCAAAATAGAGGTCTCAATGCCTCCAGGACCATGGGTAAGGGACGGGTAGTGCACACATAGGACACGAGTTAGAATTGATTAGAGCGCTTTAGGTAAAAACTCAAAGATAGTAATTGGGTAACAGGAGATGATATTCTGTTCCCGCTGAATAATATGTGTAACACCCCCATCTTGAGGGAGTTACGAAGTATTATTTATGTTGCACGGGGTGATCCTATAGGCTAAAAAACTTAGGACCCCCATCCCTATTAAACCTTTCCTCGCTTTTCTTGTTTAGACTAATTCGCATAAGTTAAGTTCGTCCGGGACCCACCGTTGTGGAATTCGACGGGTGCCTAACACCTTACCTCAAGGTAATTTGAGACCTTACCCAATCTCTGGTGATGCAAAGTGGTATAATTTAAATTATTTGCTATAGGTGCCCTAACACACCTTAATCCGTTAGGTGGCGACTCTCTAACAACCAATTCCTTTTCCCTTCTCTCAAAAGGAGTTGTCAAATGTCGAAACCCTATTTTGCGAGAAAAAGGGGGCGCGACAGCATGTCGACTCTGCCGGGGATATCCTTAGGCTCTTACCATAACGATCTTGTTTTGTGAAGTAGTCTTTTTCAATAAGTAAAGTCTTTATTATTTTTGCTAATACTTGCACATCCCTTTCCTATTCCCACTTTACATGGACTTATTTGCTGTCGTTCGTTTAGTTTGACTGCAACATTATACTTACTAAATTGCCCTTTCCTGTTTTTATCGCCTTTTCATTATGGAAACTAACTCCTCTCTTTGTTTTCTTTCTTTACTGCCTTTACAATTATTAAATACCACATTTTATCGTTTTCATCATGCAAATACTTGACAACGTGTTATTTTTCTTTTGCATAAATACATGCTCGACATCATACTCCACTCATGCGTAATTAATACCATATCGACACTTGATGAGTATCCGCGCTCTTCCTATATTACCCTTTTTGAATTTGGAAAGGCTTAGTCACTGTAAAACTAGTCGATCAGCGGTGCAGTTGACGGTTCCGTGCCTTTCCCCCTCAAGTTGTCCGCTTGGGGGTATCGGTCTAGACTTCTATAGAAACCTTACTCTTATAACAACTGTACACGCATCATGATCAAACCTGGCATGGGTTAATATGTTGTCCACATAATAACCCTCTAAGAAAAACCTTGTCCAAAGCCCATCGGGATTTCCATAATCCCAACGGGCGCAACCACGATATGTGCATTATTTGGAGAAACAAATGCCGATATGCTAATCGTTAATGTGCAAATAATAGAATCCGGAGGGGAAAATGGTCTAACTTAGTTTCTTTTGCAGAAAATGAGGCACGAATTCCCCAGGTTCGGCATGGTCCAAAATATACCACCGTTATTGCTGGATTGGTGGGAAAACCTTTCACCAAGCGACACAAATTATGTGAAAAGGGTTCTCGAAAACTTACCCTCCTTATTAGACATCCAACCCAATAACATGCTGATCGAGGCTGCTACCATGCTCTGGGATGAAGAAATGGGTGTATTCCATTTTGGAAATATATAAATGACTTCTCTCTTGGAGGAAATAGGAGGATTCACTGGATTACCCTGGGATAGTCCCGGTTTGTTAGTACCGATTTCCCCTTCTTTTGGCTTTGAAAGCAGTGGTGGTTTTGATAGATAAATCTTCAGGTTCTTGAGGGCTTGCTGACATTCTCCAGTCCATTCGAACTGATTCTGCTTTTTGAGAACTGAGAAGAATTTAAAACATTTTTCAGAAGATCTAGAAATAAACCTACCCAAAGCTGCTATTCTCCCTGTCAGTCTTTGAACTTTCTTTTTATTTGTTAAGACATCAGGTATTTATTCTATGGCTTTAATTTGAGCGGGATTTACCTCTATTCCTCTGTTTGATACAAGGAAACCCAAAAATTTACCTGATTGCACTCCAAAAGCGCATTTCTCTGGATTTAACTTCATATTATACCTGCGTAAAATATCAAAAGCAGTAGAGAGGTGCTGGAAATGGTCTTGTGCTTGTGTTGATTTTACCAACATGTCATCAATGTAAACTTTCATCATTTTCCCCATATTTTCTTGGAACATCTTGGTCACTAACAATAAGTCCCCCTGTTCGTGATAAAGGAGGTTTTTTCCTCGTCGAAAGGATCCATTTTAATCTGATTATAACCAGAATATGCATCTAGAAAGCTTAATAGTTCATGACCAGCGGTGGCATCAATCATTTGATCTATATGAGGCAATGGGAATGAATCTTTGGGGCATGCTTTGTTTAAGTCAGTATANTTGCTTTCTTTTCTTCTGCTTAACAGGTACGAAGGATAGATCTTCATTTAGTTTATGAGTCATCACTTATGGTGGGATGCCTGTCATATCTGAGTGGGACAATGTAAAATAGTCTGTGTTAGCCTTTAAATAATCAATTAACTTACCTCTTCGAGTGGGGCCTAGCCTCTTGCCTATATACACTTTCTGCTCAGGTTTTCGTTCAGATGACGGAACAGTTTCGAGCTCCTCCGTAGTTGTTTTGATATGCTCATCTTCCTCCGGTTCACGAATGACGTCCGGTCTAGAATCCACATCTGTGTGGTATAGTACACCTTCCGTGGTAACTTGACTCTTCTTCTAGTAAGTATTTTCTTTCGTACCTATTTCAGCAATAATATCTTCCGTACCTATTTGGGCAGTAATTTCTTTCATGCCTGTTTGGGCGGTGTTACCCGCTTGGGAGATTTCCTTATCTCGTAATTCTTCCACCTCTATTTTCTTGTTGTAGTGTACCACAAAATTTATATTTTTTGCGCTCTGTTGATCTCCTTTGATTTGTTGAATCCCCTATTCAGAGGGAAATTTTATTACTTGATGCAACATGGAGGGTATCGCTTTCATATCGTGGATCCATGGTTTTCCAATGATCACGTTATAAGCCATGTGAGTATCGATGACTTGGAACCTAGATCTTTTGATCACCCCCTCAGCATAAGTGCTAAGCTCAATTTCTCCCTTTGTTATAACTGTAGAGTTATCAAATCCTGATATGGCTCATGCTTTTGGGATTACTTGATTCCCCAGTAGCATTTCTTCCAAGACTCTTAGCAAAATGATATTGACTGAACTGCATGGATAAATCAACACTCTTTTTATGTTAGTGTCATGAATAAGTAAAGATATTACCAGAGCATCGTTATGCGGAAGAATTAATCCGCTGCTATCTTCATCATCGAAGGTTATATCGTCTTCTCCACGAGCACGTTTTCCGTGTGTAATTGTGAACTTTGTGGTTGTTTTGCAAATCACTCCGTTTACTTCTTCACCCTCGTGTATTATGTTAACGGTTCCTTTTTGGAGAAAGAGGCTTTTGGGGCTCCTGCCTGTTCCTCATGTATGTCTGTTTACCTTTATCACTAAACAATTCTATTAAATAACCCTATTTTAACAAATTTTCTACTTCACCTTGTAAAAATCTGCAATCCGCAGTTTTGTGCCCATGATCGTTGTGAAATTCACACCAGTGATCTAGGTTTCTTCTAATTGGATTTGACCGCATCTCTTTGGGCCACTTAACCTTATCTCCCATGTTCTTCAATATTGAGACAAGTTCAGTAGTACTTACATTAAAGGTATGATCCTCAATTTGAGTACTACATCTAGGTCGTTCATCTCGATCTTTTCTAGATCTAGAAGAGGATGCGACTATGTCTCTTCCTTGTGGTCTATAGTCCGACCTAGTGTTTTCGAACCTGGGGCGGATATCGCGTCCCGAGGGTCCTAAGTAAGGATCGTACCTGTTTTTACCTGATCTTCTATCTGATTCAGGACATCTGGATCTGGAATGATCTTCATCTCTCGAACGAGCAATGATATCTTCTTCTATTCTGAGTGTAGTACTGTACTTGTTATATATATCGTTCCATGTTGTGGCGGGGGATTCTCTTAGATTCTCTTTACGTCGCCTGGTGGCTTATGAGATTTTATCGTTCAAGTTGCTTGCAAATTCCATGGCTACCCAATTATCAGGCACCCTGGGTAACTGCATTCTTTCTCGTTGAAACCTGTCTACGAACTCACGGAGTAGTTCCGTATCTCCTTGTTTTATTTTGAATATGTCTTCCATTCTCTTCTCAACTTTTTGTGCACCAGAGTGTGCTTTTATAAATGGTTCTGCAAGCTCAGAAAAAGAGTCAATAGAATTTTCAGGGAGAAGAGAATACCAGGTTAGAGCCCCTTTGATAAGTGTTTCCCCAAATTTTTTGACAAGGAATGATTCAATCTCTTGTTTCGTTAAGTCGTTGCCTTTTACCCTAGTAGTGAAAGCAGTCACATGGTCGCGTGGGTCAGTTGTTCCATCATATTTGGGAACGTCATGCATTTTAACTTCTTGGGTGTAGGCAAAGGGGCCGCACTTGGCTTCAAAGGTTGGTACACCAGGAATTTGTTCGATGCGATCGTTCTGCTCCTTCATATGTTTCTGCATAGTTAGCAGTAAATTTTGTAATTCTGAGTTATTAGATATACCTGGTCTCGTTTCGAGAGATTCATTAGGAGTATCTCCTCTTCCTGAGTTTACCAACCCAGGTTGAGGATTTTCCATGGTGATGGTGTTATTGGGAGGTGGCGTCGGCGGTGTATGCAACGATGCTGGTAATCCTCTCGCAAATTCTTGCAAAGCTAGGCTCACATACTCTGCAATCATTTGCTTTACACGATCTTTTTCCACAGTTTGATCATTATTACCATTGTTGTTATTGGATCTTTCTAGGGATTGTTCCCTCGAACCACGTGGGGTTCATGAAGGCAATGGAACTGGGGTTACACTTCCTTGCTGGTTGTTGTCATTGGGGTTTGACATAATTCAAAGGATATCACTTGGAAAGTAAACAATGATTATCAGATGTCCCGACAACGGAACTAATTTGTTTAACCAAAGAATTAGACCCTTTGACTAAAGCTTATTTTTAAGATGAATACAGGTTACTGATAATCAAGATAATGGGAAAAATGAATAATAAACAATATTGAAGAAATAAAGATTGACGTTGATTGTATTCGAGAATCAGATGCCTTTACAAGTTGTATTCCCCTCCCTTATATAGGAGATTCTTACAACGTACGCCTCTTGCTATGGTTACTCATTAATGACTAATTATGACATTAATGAGGCGTTACAAAGGATAACGGTAATTGGGGTTCAGTTACATAACGTTCGAGTAATCAATTGTGGGTCCCTGAATCTGCTCGTAGCTTTGTCTAGATTCATTCTGACCGTGCCTCTCTCCAGTTTTAATCAAGTTGAGTTTCCCGTGGCTGAAAAGTTCGTGGGTTTATTGAACCGTGCCTCTTTGTACCGTATCTCTTCAAGGACTTACGTCCAGCTGTCACATTTTCCTGTGTCTGCATGACTGGCTGAGTTGTCAAAAGCTGGCTAACGTGTGAAACTCTTTTTTTACCAATACAACTGGGTAAAATGGGTCATTACAAAGAAGATTTTCAAGACGATGCCATTCCATACAAATGTGAGGCCCAAGACATGTGGCATTTGAAGATTATTGTGGAAAATGATACGATCGAGCCACATCGATACCACGCTGGTCATGTGTACTTCTACCCATCATAGTTGGATGATAGCATAACAGGAATATTCGAGACATGGGTCGGTCAAGGAAACATGGTCACAGATGAAGCCTCTAAAGCACATGTGAAGTATAAAAGGCTAAGCAAAATAGTCATCGAGTCCGAGGACAGGCATTTGGTACAGCACAAGGTTGACATGGAGTCAATTAATGAGTGGAGGGAAATGGCTACAAATTCGACATAAAGGTTGGAATATCTGGAGCAGGGTCTAATGGGATTAAAGGGGAAGATGAGGAAAAGAGTCATAGATTTTCAGGATGCAGAGGGAAATGAAGGAGGACACCTAGCAAGGACGTATCTACAGATGGACATGCGCGACCTGGAGAATATGATTGACGGAGCCAAGAAGGCCAAGCTTGGAGAAGGTCCTTCTGGGACCAAGTAGATTAGGATTATTCTTTTTTAGAGTCGATTTAGAATTCGAATGTGATAAGGCAAATTCCATTAGTGACTCATTGTCATTTTAGGTTCGTTTTATTTACTACATTAATGAAGTGAGGCAGTTATCGGAATTAAATTTCTCCAAATCTACATGACGCTGGGCCTACCTCGGGCACAACGAGGGTCCCAAATTAGGACGCCCATTTATATTTCCGCAATACGTGTTTAAATACTGCAAATACCCTTTCAAAACTCACTAACTTGTTTACCTTTTTGTTTTATTTTTCTTTATTTTGATTATTCCCCTCCCCTAAGGTTTGTTCACACATACTGGCATCATCAACATATCACACCAGATCCAGAGGCCCTCCACCTCTTCCTCTTCCAAGCAATCTGATAAGTAAGGGAAACGCTAAAATGGATGATATGAGTGGTATCAGGAAAGACAATGCTGCGCATGTGGAAAATGTTGAAACTTCAGACGGTCGGAGTACTCCGGCACAGAATGATTTGGTCTTATGGTTGGAGCAGAATACTAGAATTACAAGGGAGCTTGAGCAAGTCCGCAACTTGGAAAACCTCTCCCTCACCCTAAACGTCCCAGACATCAACCAGCAAAACACTCAAAACCAAGTACCTCCTCAAAACACACCAAACCAACGTCCGCAAAATCCTCCCGCACCCCACCAATACGAAACACCTCCCCAAAATCCCAATCCTCTACCAATACCAATCCCTCATCAACACCAGCATCTTCTGACTCAATACCCCACAAACCACTACTTACCATACTCCTCAACATACCCCACAACATATCCCCTATCCGCAAAATTCAACTAATGATCACCACTACACTCCAACCCCCGGCATCTACCAAATCAATCTCATAAATGTAGAAACCTTATCCCACTCCACTCAACCAACCTCATACACACCAGAATCCGCCGAGAAGGACCTGCTCATCAAGAATATAGCAGAGGAGCTCAAGAAGCTCACAAGCTGAGTCTAGGGTGTTGAAGGAGGCAAAGGGATTGAAGGTCTGAATTATGAGGATCTATGTATTCAGCCAGACGTAGAACTACCGGAGGGTTACAAACCTCCTAAGTTTAAGATGTTTGACGGAACAGGTGACCCAAAAGAGAAGCCCTATCTTGGTATATGAGTCAAAATCCTAAGAAGTGGGTTAATTGGGTAAGCATGGCATCAGACTTCATGGATTGGTTCAGGTTCAATACAGAAAATGCACCGGACGTCTTCTACATACAAAACCTCAAGAAAAGACCAATGGAGACTTTCCGCGAGTATGCTACTCGATGGAGGTCTGAAGCTACAAAGGTTAGGCCGACATTGGAAGAAGAGAAAATGAACAAATTATTTGTCAGGGCCCAGGATCCACAATATTATGAGAGGTTAGTGCTCATCGAGAATCATAAATTCTCCGACATCATCAAACTCGAGAAAAGGATTGAAGAAGGGATCAAGAGCGGAATGGTAACTAATTTCGAGCAGTTGCAGGCTACGAACAAAGCATTACAGTCGGGGGGCATATCAAAGAAGAAAGAAATAGGGACAGTGATGGTAGCCCAAGGCCCAAAATCTCTACCCACATACCAAACACCTCCACCCGCATACCAACCTTCACCTCCCAGATATCCTCAACCCGCTACCGCCTACCACACCTATAACACCCAGACAACCTATTATCATTCACCTTCAGCCCATCAAAACTATCAAAAACCCAGACCCAATTTCGATCGCAGACCACCCAGACAATACAACCTTATTGCTGAGCCCATTGACCAACTATATGAAAGACTAAAGGCTGCCGGATATGTCACCTCTATTCCTGTTGTTGCCATGGAAAACTCCTCCCAGTGGGTCAACCCAAACAAAACATGTGCGTACCATTCCGGCATGAAGGGACATACCATTGATGAATGCCGCACTCTCAAAAACAAGATTCAGACACTGTTTGACCAAAGTCATACAAGTAAAGGAAGACGCACCCAATGTCCGCAACAACCCTCTCCCGGACCATAAGGGTGAATGAGTAAATGTGTCAGAAACTGATGAAGATGGGATCCTGGAGGGTCAATTGGGCTTATTCGGGAAGGCGATGACCCTAAGAAACCTGTAGTCACACTCACTCCTATTGTGGTACAGGTACAACCACCATTCGAAGTTGAGGTAGCCACATCAACTCCATTCGAAATCGAATTGACAACACTTGCAGCTACACCTGATCTGTTTGAAGTAGAAGTAACCATACCCTTCACTGTGACAGTAGCATCCACACCGCCCTTTAAATCCAATGTCATACCTTGGGATTATGTTGCCAAAGATAGGAGGAAAGGGAAAACAAAAATGGAAGAGTCTGGTGCTGTACAAGGGATGACCAGAACTGGAAGAATCTATACACCTGAGAATTTGGGAAGAACAAGTAAGGAAGCCACTACCAAACAACCCATCACTGAAACCGGTCCGGATGATCTCTTGAGAAATATACAGGCAAGGGAATATTCTATGGCAGACTATTTGAACAAAACTCCCGCCCAGATATCCATCCTATCACTGCTGCAAAATTTCGAGGCGCATAGGAATGCTCTGATGAAGGTGTTGAATAAAGCGTACGTACCCAATAATATCACCAGTGCGGAAATGACCAACATGGTGGGGAAAGTGCTGGAGAGCCACAAGATCACCTTTCACGAAGATGAGTTGCCGCCAGAGGGATTTAGCCACAAGATCACCTTTCACGAAGATGAGTGCAATAGGAGGATAAGTTCATTTCTAGGGTTTTGATAGACGGAGGATCCAGCCTCAACATCTGTCCATTGACAACACTAAAAAGGTTGGTTAAGGGTTTGCATGAAATACGAGCAGGGACTATGAATGTGAAGGCGTTTGATGGGTCGTAAAGAGACACAATTGGGGAAACCAATATATGCTTGCAGATGGATATGCTTGCAGATGGGTCCTACTTGGCTCGATGTTGAATTTCAGGTGCTAGACATATCCACCTCCTAAAATTTGATGTTAGGACGACCATGGATACATTCTGCTGGGGATGTTGCATCCACTTTGCACCAGGATGTGAAATTTGAATGGAATCATCAAGAAGTAATCATTCATGGAGATGGGAGCAATCCTATTTATACCAACCAAACTGTTCCGGTCGTGGAGAATAGAAGGAAGTTGGGCGGAAATATATATCACCGCATCGAGCGCGTCAATGTAATTAAGAAAGATAAATGGTGGAGCAACAAAATAGAGAGCATACTGGCATGGTCGGGGTATGAACCCGACAAAGGACTTGGGAAGAAAATCCAAGGCACTACCAAGCCAATACAACTTAAACGTCATGGTACAACTTTTGGGCTTGGATATCCGTATACCTGGCAAGAATATGATGATTGGTCGCTGCCATGGTGCGGTCCCTGTTACCCTCTTTAGCGGCCAGTGCCACATCTGACTCAATTCTTTCATCAGGCCGATACAATATGGGGATCCGAAGAAGAAGAAGCTTTGGCCGGGGCTAAGGAACCTGTTCTTGGAAGACGAAGATATGGACTGCAATGTGATAGTTGAGGAGAAGGAGGAAGCAAGCCTTATCATTCAGAAAGTGAATAAGGGATACGTAGGCAACCCTGTGGGTTCGGTCACAATTCAATACAATTTCCATTTTTACCCATAATCAGAAATTGGGGTAGAATTTTGAGGAGGACCCTCAAAATTCCGAAGCAAGTTCAGCCAACAGCATTGCATGCAGAGCAACCAGAAGATCATTCAGAAACTGGTGCAGAATTTTGAGGAGGACCCTCAAAATTCTATGGCAAGGAGGTCGCAATGTCTCTGATAGCGTCACAATCACTAGTTCATCTAATTGATTTCTTAATTTGCATGTTACTATATTTTGAAAACCATACACGCATACTTTTGAAAACTTTATTTTTTTAGCCAAGTGCTACCTATGGTAACTCGAACAGGACCCTTGGGCAAAGTGGAGCAAAGCAAGAAGACAAAGTCACGAACCAACCTCCCTGCAAAACTCATAACTTTTCTTTGGATGCAGGAATAGGTCATAACCACAAGTATCGTCATAACAACAACACCGTCGGGCATAAACATATTTTCAGCTAAGAATACTTCACTCTTACTCTTACATTTGCATGAGACTAAGACTTGTCTCAATTCTTGCATGAGGCTAAGCCCTGCCTCTCTATTTGCATAAGGTTAAGCACTGCCTTCTCCCTGCAGGAGACTAAGCACTGTCTCGATCCTTGCATGAGACTAAGCCCTGTCTCAATTCTTGCATGAGGCTAAGCCCTGCCTCTCTATTTGCATAAGGCTAAGCACTGCCTTCTCCCTACATGAGACTAAGCACTGTCTCGATCCTTGCATGAGAATAAGCAATGTCTTAATTCTTGCATGAGGCTAAGCCCTGCATCTCTATTTGAATAAGACTAAGAACTGTCTCGATCCTTGCATGAGACTAAGCCCTGTATCAATTCTTGCATGAGGCTAAGTCCTGCCTCTCTATTTACATAAGGCTAAGCACTACCTTCTCCCTGCATGAGACTAAGCACTGTCTCGATCCTTGCATGAGGCTAAGCCCTACCTCCCTATCTGCATAAGGCTAAGCACTGCCTTCAAGAGGCTAAGCCTTGCCTCCCTATTGGAATAAGGCTAAGCACTTCCTTTACGAGGCTAAGCCCTGCCTCTCTATTTGCATAAGGCTAAGCACTTCCTTCATGAGACTAAGAATTGTCTCAATCCTTGCATGAGGCTAAAGCCTGCCTCCATATCTGCATGAGGCTAAGCACTGCCTTCTCCTTACATGGGACTAAACACTGTCCCAATCCTTGCATGGGACTAAGAATTGTCTCCCTTTACACAAATGTTGCCCTATTTCAAACCTTGCATTATTCTTTCGGGACTAAGCTCTGCTCCCAACTCTACGAAAGACTAAGCTCTATCTTGTAATTATCTCTGGCATCATGTCTCTGCATCTCATGTGCTGAAATATAGCCAATTTGAGCAAAGGCGTCATAGTCCGAAGGCATCATCCTCATAGCCGGAAGACACCATGCTATGGCCTGAGTATCTCTCAATCTTGCACATCATTATTCAAAGGCATCAAAGTTCGGAGGCACCATCTTCATAGCCCGAGAATATCATTTCATGGCCTGCGAATTCCTTACCGCACAATTCATAGCCCATGACATCATGGTCTAAGGACGTCATCCTCAGCGTCCAAAGACAATATTCATGGTCCAAAGGGAATTTTCATCATGTTTAAATTTCCGAAAATCTATATGCACATATTGTGTTTTGAGTTTGCAGGCAATCCAGAAGCAACCGTTATCCTAGCGGGACCAATCATGCTCAGTTCTCACCCAATGCCCATATCCTCCAATTATTTCAAACGTAACCGATCATCATCCGTTACCCAAACTCACTTACTCATAACCATTTTCAAATCACGATTGATCCCACCCAGAATATTTTGTCCACTCTTACAGTAACTCCACCGGTTCATTTCACCGTTGAATCCAAAACTACACACAACCTGATTCCTGTAAGACCAGGGATATGTAGGCAGCTCAGAAGCCAAAGTGCGGCCTATACCTTTCAAATCATCCCATTCGGTCAAAATCAATCATCATTTATTTACCCGACAACTCTTTCATCCTTCCCGGGTAAAGAAGGGCAGCTGTTGATACCTAATTTTTTCCTCATGTATTTCAAATATACATATATACTTTCAAAATAGTGCATATGCATCATCATTTAACTCATAAGCACATACAAGTATTTTTCCTAACTCTTCCATAATTTTAAAGATTTTTAAATCAATATATTCCCATATTTTATTAGATAAAAATTCATTAAGTGCAACACAAATCATTTTATGATAATTTTATCATCTAACTTCATCATTTATATCCATACCATGTTTTAAATATTTTTGGTGCATTTATTATAATTACATTTTGCATTTTTAAGGTTCAAATTGCATATTTGCAATAA
This sequence comes from Nicotiana paniculata, assembly GCA_005239505.1. Classification (NCBI taxonomy): domain Eukaryota; kingdom Viridiplantae; phylum Streptophyta; class Magnoliopsida; order Solanales; family Solanaceae; genus Nicotiana; species Nicotiana paniculata. The sequence continues at coordinate 15,657 of ML331987.1, forward strand.
TAGCCTATACATGCTTATAATTATTTTATTTTTGCAAAAAAAACTTTTTATATTTTTATAGTGTTAAATAATTGTTTTTAACCATTTTATGCACAAATAATATATTTACTATTTTATTTATCATTTTTACGAATTATTTTATTAATTAAAAATGGGTATTTAACTAATAGCCCTAAATTCCTCCTATTTTCAGACGTAGGCTGCCCAAACCAGCCCAAATAACCCCAGCCCAACTACTTTAATACCTAGCCTAATCCACTATAGCCCAAACCAAGCGACCCCTTTAGTTATAACTCGGTCGGTACCCCATTTAACTGACCCACACCACTCACATTTCAAATCATGGCCGTTGATCTTCTAAGATCAACGACCCCCATTTAATCCCCCTCTTTAATTAATCAACCCCACCCCAAACCCAACCATTTTCTTCTGGGCACCGCCTTTGAACACTCGCATCTTTGACCCCATGAACCCTAAGTCGTCGCCACCCCTAAACTTCCCCAAATCTCAACCCCAAATCAGAACCCTCCGTGGATTCCCTTACCTTATTTGTCTATCCTCACCACTGGCTACTCGTTTATGACCTTATTTAGTTGCTTGCCTAACATGGCAAGCTAATCTTGCCATAATCAAACCTAAACGGTTCAAGTCTTTGATTTTCTGTGGTTATTCCGTCTATATTCATCCCCGAATCTTTGAGGGTAACGAGTATGTTCATATCTCCTTCGATTCTTACTTACCCCAAATTAGGGTTTTCAAACCCTTTCAATCAGGACCTAAAAAAGGTCTGATTTTCTGATTTTAACACTATTCTGTATCTATCTCGTGTGATTCTTACCTTATTTTCCTTCCTTATTCTAGTTAATCTTTCATTTTTGTGTATGACTGCCTTATCTCTTTATATTTTCACTGATTTTTACGTCAATATTCCGCTTAAAATTTGTCTGCTGTTATTTTGTGTTTCCGTCAATATTTATTCAAATAGTCTAAATAATCTCTTTTAGTTTGGCATTACCTCTGATTCCTTTAATATTTGACCAATATTCAGAATAATCTTATGTTTCCCTATTTGACATGTTTAATATTCTGGAAAATTTATTATTTTTGGTATTACGTGTTTTGCCTTAATTACTCTCAGTGATTTCTGGGGATGCTTCCTTAATTTGTTAAACCCCCTTAATTTATGCCTATGATTGATTCTGTAAATATCTCCTTACATGTGATTGGTTTGTTTCCATGAATATGTGCTGATATTCACTACTATATATACCCTCCCCCATATTCCCTTAAAACAACCTTGAATTTTCTGAACTTAATATACTTTTGAAACTTAAGGTTGTCCTATATTCTGTCTTTGGCCGGCTGGAAGCCAAGTCCACTGGATTCGGAGCTACGGCCATACTTCTTCTGTGTATTTTCTTTGCTTAATTGGTTAATTACCTGACTTCTGTATTTCATTCTTTCATACCCTTGATTTGCCTATGTTGTTGGCACTAAATCCATGACCCCTGATATGAATATGAGCATATCTATCCCTTACACTAAATCCCTATAATGAATGCCTCTGTGACTCTTGTTATTAATGATAATCTGCCTTTTGTTATTATGTAAACATAGTCACTCAACCCCTATACCTCTCTGTTGTTTGTGATGACTGTCTCATCATGCTTAGATTGCTACTTTAAAATGAGCCTTTGGTATAAACTGAGTTCCCTTTGGTAGACCAATGTAACAACACTAGCTACTACTTGATATGCTTTGCCAAGTTGCATGCCTTAATATGATGCCATTTCCTTTCTATGATGTTATCCTGGTTCTCTTAGTACTAACACTGTGTTATGTACTTAGTTCGATTTAACATGTTCTAACTTATTTGTAAACATGTTCTTTAGCTCTCTTTGGCATATTGATGCTGCCTGCACTGAGTATGAAACCTGTTATGAACTTTATTAAACCAGTTCTTGCTTGAGTTCTATGATGCATCTAAGTGTTTTGTTTGCTGACTCAACTTGGTTATGTATGTTTACTCAATTCCTGTTTTCTCAATTTTGGTCTTTCTCTTCTATCACTCAAACTCTTTGAATCCCGCTTTTTAATCAATGCTGCCTAAATTCTATCATTTAACCACCCAGGTGTGAGCACTGCCCTTGGTTCTTGAAGCCCTTGGGAACTCTGACATACTAGGGCCTTGGTTCTATATGCTCAAATCTTGTCCTGTACTCACTGGGTGAATCACTTGGCTGCTTGTGTCTATGAGCCTATATTTGTGGGACCGTTTGTGAAGTGTGAGAATGAAGGTTTGGCCTGGCTAGGTGTATCATGGGGCTTGCTGTAGGCTCCCTATAGCTATATTTGTTCTATAATTTACTATATTCTGTAATAATTATGGTAATAACATTCTGGGGTATTTAGTAAAATCTTGAAGGAGTTTCTTATTTTCATTTGAAAAGTTTAGTAGAAATTCTACCTATAAGTTCTCTACCGGTGTTGTTGATCCTGCCTATAAGCTCTATATTATGTCGATTCTGCCTATAGGTTCTACATTGCGTTTTTGAAGTTACATGCTAGAAATCCTCCCTATAGGACCAATGCTTCGATATTTTTAGAAATTATGCTTTTAGGTGTATTAATTTTTCCAGTAATTATGTGTTAGCAACCATACCCATAGGATCAATACTTGGCTTAATTATGCTCTGGTCTAAAGCGTGCAAATTCTTGCTTGTATACTGTTCAAGTTATAGAAATCATGTCTATAGGTTTTAAAATCAGTTTAATTGTAGAAATTAAGCATATAGGGTTTAAAATCAGTATAATTATCACCCCACTCATCTCTTTAAGAATATGCAATACTGTGTTAATTATCATCACTAGAAACCATGCCTATAGGACTCGATTAACTAATTTTGAATATGCTTATGTGATTATAATTGTCAATCACCTAGATAACATGCCTATAGGATTAGACAAATAGTTTTGGACATATTCTTGTGACTTGCTATTATTTACTATTGTATAAAACGCCTAGATACTACGCTATGCTACAATCAGTTGGCAAATTTATGTAGGTTCTACTAATCACACTAAGAAACTGATTCTATATACGGCTGCCTATTTGTTCGCTCAACATCACATAGATATCCTGCCTATAGGGTTCTGTGATTAATAAATCTGCTAAAGTTAATCAGTTGCATGCATTTGTTGTTTATATGTGAAGGCAAATTTGAGCCCATATTTGTCTCTATTTGAAAGTCTTAACTGTTTTGTATGTCTCTTAGTATTTTAATTTTGGGAAACTTAGGTTAAGTCTAGAACCATCCAAAATAGAGGTCTCAATGACTCCAGGACCGTAGGTAAGGAAAGGGTAGTACACACATAGGACACGAGTTAGAATTGATTAGAGCGCTTTAGGTAAAAACTCAAAGATAATAATCGGGTAGCAGGAGATGATAGTCTGTGCCCGCTGAATAATATGAGTAACACCCCCGTCTTGGGGGAGTTACGAAGTATTATTTATGTTGCACGGGGTGATCCTATAGGCTAAAAAACTTAGGACCCCTATCCCTATTAAACCATTCATCGCTTTTCTTGTTTAGACTAATTCACATAAGTTAAGTTCGGCTGGGACCCACCATTTTGGACCTCGAGGGGTGACTAACACCTTCCCCTCAAGGTAATTTGAGCCCTTACCCGATCTCTGGTGATGCAAACGGGTATAATCTGAGTTATTTGCTATAGGTGCCCTAACACACCTTAATTCGTTAGGTGGCGACTCTCCAACAACCAATTCCTTTTTCCTTCTCTCAAAAGGAGTTGTCAAATGTCGAAACCCGATTTCGCGAGATAAAAGGGGGCGCGACAGATTCACCTTAATGTTGATCTATATCTACCACTGACAACTTGAGACCTCTTATGTAATATATTGTCACTAGGGCTCACATCTCATCGGAGAACACCTGAAGTGATTTTCCTGATCCACCTAGGGGTGATACAATACTTCAATAACTGAATTGCATAGCATCCAAACATGATTAACCTTATGGGGGTATTTTAATCCTGTACAACTCATGAAATCCCTTTTCTTTGAATATATACCAAGCAAAGGCCTAAATGTCATCCTCTTATCTATCACAATAACACCCTTATTCTACCACTAGGGAAGCATTCCATCTCTTATAAATTCTCCTAGTCTTAAACTCCTCTAAGTTCAGTCATGCTATACTGAGCTTTATTTAACTTATGAAAACCATAGCTTTCTTGTTGTGATGGGTTTAATCCCGAGGACTTACCTATTATCGTCATCTTCTCACTCACCTTTTCTTATCCTTACTCCCGTGTATCTAAAACCTTGTCGCTATACCATAATTTAGCTTGCGTCCTACACATATCTATTTATACTACTCGAAATCTTCCTTTATATTGCTAGCACCATAGATTTCATTTCGTGTTTTCTCAGTTGTCTTTAAATGTAAGAAATGACTTTCTCTGGTCATTCTGCCACTTGTTGCATGAATACTTGGCTAATCTTATTGCCCACGAATACTGGAATTTCCCGTAACTCATATGATCTCAAATATCACCTTTGATTTTTACTTCTCGTTCATTAGCCATGATGGTGACACTTTCTTATGGAGTGTATACAATATTGTAGTGAGACTATTGTTACAGGACCATTTCTTCTTTATGTCGTTATGCTTAAGTTGAAGCCTTCTTCCCTTTTTCCACAACTATTCTTTCTATGTAGTACTTAAGTAGACCTTATGGCTCTGGTTAAGTTGCGAGTTTGTTATATTGTATACCTGAATACAAATATCCTTAGTTACATACCTCCGTGCCCTAATGCTCGTAGGGTTACTTCCAAACTCAAATTTCGATTGTCTCCTTAGTGGCACTCTCTCTTGTTTCTGTAACACTTATATGATACCTTTAATTATCCCAACTCCTATCTGAATATTTTTTTTTCCAACAATTGCGATCTTGTAGCTGCGAGTCTGAATTCCATATGCTGGGGTTCAATACATTTATTTAGCATGATCTGTTGATTTATTTGTATCTTCTTGTCTAGCCATAGCTAGGCTCTTCCTGAATCAATTACTAACTACTCGTTGGCCCATTCTCATATCTATATTCCGTGTAATCCCTCTTGGGTTATATCCTTTATCTTAACTTACCTCTCATATTAGCTCCTTATTAATCAATAACATCTTGAGGGAACCCTTACTGCCTCTCCTCGGCGTTGTGCTTGCATAATGTTGTAAAATAGTAGCATATCTGTAGGATTTGAATAAATGCAATCTCATTCCGTTCGCTTTTTTACTACATTATCCATTACTATTCCATAGTTACCTCTTCATCTTTGGCGTATTTGTGTTTACACATCTTCACTGACATCTTACTCGCCTTGCAGTAACCCTTCTATACCAAGGATGATTGAATTTCTTACGCACAAAGGTGACACTTAGTGTAACTGGCATACTTAGTCCCTTAAGCTTAACTCTGCTCACCGTGCTTGCTTTAAAAGCATCAACCTGGATGAACTTTAAAGGTCCTTCTTCTGTTGTCTATTATATTATTGCTGGAATGCGATCTCTGCAATTCTCACGATGTCGACTATTATCAAATCTTCCGATCCCTAATTCATGTTCAGTACATCTTGTTCACTATCCCATACTGATTTCTATTACTCTGGGGGTCTAACTTTTCCTTCTGATAATTACATTGGAGTCACAGACTTATTTCTCGAAATGAGGATACGACTTTATGGCCTATACTCTTTTGTTGTCTCCAGGCTTGGCACCTCTCATCTTTTCCTTTCCTTGACTATAGACTATGTGATATTGTTATTTCATTTTTTTCTACCATTGTCATCCATGTATCACATCTTACTCATAATGCTTTATTAACTCTCTCTTATTTCCCGTTACATTTATGTCTATCACTTTATTTTGAAAACTCGAACAAGATATTCTTTTGCTTTTGGCTCCCCTTGATCCACACACTGGCTCTTCGGGTTGCCTAACATTCTTTCTCTACTAAGGAACTAGAGCCATACTAAGGTAATATTTATCCCTTCTAGGATTCCAGTACCTATCTTTGTAGTACTCTTATCTAGCTGTACTATTTTAGAGTGCACCATATGGGTGTCTCACAAGGAGATCTATTAGCATATTTGCAATATCCTTCGGAAATGTCAACTAATGCAAACAATCCATCCACCATTTTGGTTTACTCTAACCCCAGCCTGATCTCGATATTCCTTCCTTCTCTTAAACCATATTTGTTAGCTCCCATAGGGCATAACTTAGATCAATGTGGGCAATTGTACATACCTCTGTTACGGTTGAAGGTAACTCATAATGCTTATATCTCTCTTCCTTAATGGTAAATAAGGATAATCTTTACTAATTGGGTACCTCGTACCCTTAATCATCTTGCTTCTTTTACTTGTTGAAATTTGTATCTATATTCTGAATTGCTCATTGCCTTTCACCATTGGGGTGGATAGATATTATTGCCTTAAGGTTCCTTATCAAGAGGCTTACACGTCTTAGTACACACATGATCTACTGAAGACCTTACATTTATCCATCATAGGAATTATGCAAATTCGAGTTCCTCTTACTCAACTCTTCCACAACCACATTCAATCCCTTACCAACCGTCTTTCTAGATGTAGGCATCATCTTATTATTAATAAGATAGGGTTTAGGAAATTGAGTTCTTAGAACTAAGCTTGTGATGACCTAAAAGGTCATCCCGTATAATTTTAGCTAAATATGTCTTCCGAAGTCATGAAAGCCTCATTTTATCTCACCTCGATGTGCGTGTGAAGCCCAGACACGTGGTCGGTAAGCCGTTAAATGGAAAATTGATAAAATGATGATTTTATAATAATTATATGAATAAAATTTGACTTTGGTCAACATTTTTGGTAAATGGACCCGGACCCGTGATTTGACGGTCCCGGAGGGTCCGTCGGAAAATATGAGACTTGGGGGTATGTTCGGAATCGAATTCCGAGGTCCCGAGTCCGAGAAATGAATTATTAAAGAAAATTATTTTCTGAAAAGTATAAAGGTTTTTGAAAATGAGATTTGATGTGAAACCTGTGATATTGGCCCCGTATTATGGTTCTGGAGCTCGGAACAGGTTCAATATCTTATATGTATTATCAGTGAAATTTGGTGGGAAACAGACTTAGTTTGACGTGATTCGGATCAAAAATGGAAAATTTAGAAGTTTTGGAAGTTTAAAGGAATTTCATTGATTTTGAGGTTTAATTCGATGTTTATGATTTTGGTGATTTGATTACACGAATAGGTCCGTAGGATGTTTTTGAGGTTGTGTGCATAGTTGGTTTGGAGCCTCGAGGGCTCGGGTGAGTTTCGGGTAAGTGTCAGGGTGCAAAAACCTTAGAAAAATCTAGTGTTTGCTGCAGAATCTGGTGTCCAGTGATTCCTTCTTCGCGATCGCAGTGCTTTGCATGCGATCGCAACGAGTCAGTCAGGGGGGGGAGGAGTAAATAACCCTACACGAACGCAGGGCCTTGGTCGCGATCGCGGGTCCTGGGGCCAGTGCTCTACGCGATCGTGGAGGGCCACACGCGAACGCATAGTGCAAATGTGGGCTGGGGGCTGGGTACTATTTTGTTCAATGCGAGCACGGTTCATAGGTCACGATCGCGTAGGTCAGCGTCCAGTTCACTCTGTGATCACACTCCTTTCTTCGCGATCGTGTAGCATGGGAGTCATTAAGCTCTACGATCGCGTCCTACCCATTGCGATCGCGTAAGGTATATTCGCCCAGTGATTTCCTTAGTTCAAAAATAGAACAGTTACGGGAATAAACCCATTTTGCACAAACTCCTTCTTCTCCACACCTCTTAGGCGTTTTTTGAAGAAACTTCCTCACCATAACCTCTTAGGTAAGTAATCTTTGACTCGTTTTCTTCCATTTTTATCAACATCTATTAGATTCTAGGCCTAAAAACATGAAATCAAAGGTAGAAATTGGGACTTTGGGTAGAGTTAGGGATTTTTGATTATTTGGGGAATTTGACCTCGTTTTGGGGTCGGATTTCAAAAGAAATTGTATATTCGTGCTCGTGGGTGAATATGTGATCGAGTTTTGGTCCGAATCTCGTGTTTCAACCAAGCGGGCCCGAGGTCGATTTTTGGGTTTTTGGGAAGAATGTTGGGAGATCTTTAATTAGGCATTGAGTTTGAATTGTTGAGCAATTTCTGATGTTATTGAGTCAATTATGTCTAGATACAATTGTTTCGGAGTCGAGTTCGAGAGGAAAAACGGTGCTAGAGGCTTGATTGGATTCTTGGAGCCGAGGTAAGTGTTTGGCCTAACCTTAGCTTGAGGGAATAGGTAGTGAGTCTTATTTTCTATGTGATGATTCATGTCCAACGTATAGGTGAGGTGAAGAGTACCTATGTGTTTTGGTCAAACATGCCCGTAAGTCAAATTTTGTGATCTATGTGATTTCTGTTGATATTCTCCGTGTTATGAAATGATTGTCACTTTGGAAGTTATGTTCCTGAGGGTAATTCATGATATAGAATATTAGTGATTATTCGTTCAGTTGAGGATTATTTGTTCAGTTGTACTTCTGAGTGATATTGGTTATAGTTGTGTTCCTTGCCGGAACAGTAGAATTATTGTTGAACATTTCTGTGCATTTAAGTATTCTTATTGTTGAATTTTCCTATCAAATTGTTGCTTTTATATATGTTATTGCACGAGGATACATTCCGTGCCAAGTGCTTGCAAGGTTATGCACGAGGGGACATTCCGTGCCGAGTATTTTTGAGGTTATGCACGAGGGGACATTCCGTGCCGAGTGTTTATTTATTTATTGCATGAGGGGACATTCTGTGCTGAGTGTTTGTGAGGTTATGCACGAGGGGACATTCCGTGCCGAGTGTTTATTTATTTATTGCATGAAGGGACATTCCCTGCCAAGTGTTTATTTATTTATTGCATGAGGGGACATTCTGTGCTGAGTGTTTGTGAGGTTATGCACGAGGGGACATTCTGTGCCGAGTGTTTATGAGGTTATGTACGAGGGGACATTCTGTGCCGAGTGTTTATTTATTTATTGCACGAGGGGACATTCCGTGCCGAGTGTTTATGAGGTTATGCACGAGGATACATTCCGTTCCGAGTGTTTGTGAGGTTATGCACGAGGATACATTCCGTGCCGAGTGTTTATTTATGGTTCAGAGCTGTTAAATTCATGCTGTTATTTATACATTCCAGTTGTTATCGAATTCTGCCATTTCAGGGAATTGTTGCCCCTATTCCCCAGCATGTTAGCTCCATTTTTTGTGCTTATCTGTTATTTCTTGTCATTACTTCTTTATTACATTATTGAATTGTACAGGTATTCGTTATTTGTCGTGTCCTAGCCTCGTCACTACTTCACTGAGGTTAGACTCGGTACTTACTCAGTACATGTGGTCGGTTGTACTGATGCTACACTTGCACTTCTTTTTCTTGTGCAGATTACGGAGCCGGACCCAGTGGGCATTGATCGAGGGAGTATCCTTCAGTCCACAAGCGACACTGAGGTAGTCCCGCAGACGTTCGTGGGCCTTGGCGTCACCATCTATTTCTTTCCTTCTGTCTTATCTTGTATTTCTAGACAGCTACACTTGCTTATTTCAGTCTCATTTTTTTAATGAAACCATTTCTGGGGGTTTATGTACATAATTTCGTAATATTTATTATATTAAGTTGCTAAATTCTTAGCTTCCGCATTCTTATTCAACTGTTCACGCTCATTGTTTCTATTGTTAGATGTCATAAATAAAGAAAATAGTAAATCTAACCAAAACATTGGCTTGTCTAGCGGGTTCAACGTTAGACGCCATCACGGCCTGAAGGTGGGTTTTCGGGTCGTGATAAGTTGGTATTAGAGCTCTAGGTTGCTTAGGTCTCACAATTCACGGACAAACTTGGTAGAGTCTGAGGATTCGGTACGGAGACGTCTGTATTTATCCCTAGAGGCTGCAAAGTTAGGAAGTAACTTCAACTCTTTTCTTCTCTGTCGTGCAATTTGAGTTCTAAATGCTAATTGAGTTTCTATTCTATTCTCTCGTAGATGGCGAGAACACGTGCTTCCTCATCTACCGATCAGCAGCCCGATCCTCCCGTTGCAGCTCCTACTAGAGGTGGAGGCCGTGCTAGAGGCCGAGGCAGAGCCAGGGCTCAGCCCAGAGCAGTAGCCCCAGTACAGGATCCTCAGGTGGAGGTTGATGAGGAGATTCCCACTCGGACAGTTCCAGTCGGACCAGCTCAGGTCCCAGAGGGGTTCATTTCCACCCCGGTTCTTCAGGACGCTCTTGTCCGCTTAGTGGGCCTTATGGAGGGCGTGGATCAAGCCGGTCTTCTTCATAGTGCACCAGCCGTCTCTCAGGCTGGGGGAGGGACCCAGACTCCTGCTACCCGTACACCAGAGCAGCTAGCTCCTCATTTACATACTCCAGCACCTCAGACAGCTGGAGTAGCTCAGCTAGGGATTGTGGTACCGGCAGTTGAGGGAGCAGTTATGTCTGCCGACGCTTTGTGGAGATTGGATCGGTTCACCAAGCTGTTTCCTACTACTTTTACTGGTGCACCATCAGATAATCCCCAGGATTACTTGGACAATTTCCATGAGGTTCTTCGGAACATGGGTATCATGGAGTCCAATGGAGTTGATTTTGCTACATTCCGTCTTTCTGGTACTGCCAAGACTTGGTGGAGGGACTACTGTTTGACCAGACCAGCTGGGTGTTCGCCTTCGACTTGTCCCAATTCTGCGAGTTATTCTTGGGGAAGTTTCTTCAGGTTACTCAGAGGGAGGATCTTCGGAGGCAGTTTGAGCGCCTCCAGCAGGGATCTATGACTGTTACACAATATGAAGACAGGTTCATTACTTTGGCCCGACATGCTATCATGATACTCCCTACTGATTGTGAGAGGGTGAGGAGGTTTATTGAGGGTCTAGCTCAGCCTATTATACTCCATATGGCCAGAGAGACAGGTACCGATATTTCATTTTAGGAGGCGGCCAATGTGGCCAGATGGATTGAGATGGTCTTATCACAGGGTAGCGGTCTGAAAAGAGGCCTCGTCATTTTGGTCGATTCAACGGTGCCTCATCTGGAGGCAGAGATTCATTTGGAAGAGGTCATCCTCCTAGACCATTCTAGTCAGCACTCTAGGTATCCCATAGTGCACCACTAGCTCCTATCATTGCATTGCCGCTTCAGAGCTTCCAGAGCTTCCAGAGTGGTTATTCTGGTCGTCAGGGACAGTTTTAGGGACATCATTCTCAGCAGCCGAGGTCTTGCTTCATTTGTGGTGGTGTGGGGCACATTGCCAGGATCTTCCCCCGAGCTTCTAGTGGTTCTTAGTATCAGGGTTCTCGTGCTATGATTCCCGCACTAGGTGCACCCACACCCCCTCAGCCAGCTAGGGGTGGAGGTCGAGGTGCTAGAGGTGGAGGACAGGCCACGAGAGGTAGGGGTCAAGCCATAGTAGGTCGACCCAGAGATGTTCAGATTGGAGGGGCTCCGCCCTGATGCTATGCTATTCTTTCCAGGCCTGAGGATGATGCCTCTGATGCAGTCATTACAGGTATGGTTTCAGTTTGCAGCAGAGATGCTTTGGTTTTATTTGATCCGGGTTCTACCTTCTCCTATGTGTCTTCATATTTTGCCCCTTATCTGAGTATGCCCCGTGATTCCCTGAGTACTTCTGTATATGTGTCTACCCCGGTGGGTGATTCTATTGTGGTAGATCGAGTCTACCGTTCATGCTTAGTGGTTATTGGTGGTTTGGAGACTCAGGTAGATCTTTTGCTTCTTGATATGATTTACTTTGATGTTATATTGGAGATGGATTGGTTATCTCCCTATCATGCTATTTTGGACTGTCATGCCAAGACAGTGACCTTGGCCTTTCCAGGAGTACCTCTATTGGAGTGGAGACGGACTCCTAGTCATTCTTCCAGTAGAGTTATTACATATATGAAGGTTCGACGCATGGTCGAGAAGGGTTGTTTGGCCTATTTGGCCTACGTTCGTGATTCTAGTGCTGAGGTTCCTTCTATGGAGTTTGTGCCCGTGTTTAGTGAGTTTCCAGAGGTATTCCCTTCTGACCTGCCGGGTATGCCACCCGACAGGGATATTGTCTTTTGTATTGAGGTGGCTCCGGGCACTCAGCCCATTACTACCCTGCCGTATCGTATGGCCCCGCTAGAGTTGAAAGAGTTGAAGGAACAGTTGAAGGATTTGTTAGATAAAGGCTTTATCAGGCCTAGTGTTTCCCCTTGGGGTGCCCCAAGTGTTGTTTGTCAAGAAGAATGATGGCTCGATGAGGATGTGTATCGACTACCGGCAGCTGAACAAGGTTACTGTTAAGAATAAGTATCCTTTGCCGAGGATTGATGATTTATTTGACTAGCTTTAGGGTGCTTCTCTGTTTTCCAAGATTGACTTGAGATCTGGTTACCATCAGTTGAGGATTAGGGCGTCTGATGTCCCTAAGACAGCCTTTCGCACTCGGTATGGGCATTGAGTTCTTGGTGATGTCATTTGGGTTGACAAATGCCCCCACTGCTTTTATGGAGTTAATGAACCGAGTGTTCAGGCCCTATTTAGATTCGTTTGTTATAGTCTTCATTGATGATATTTTGATTTACTCCCGTAGCCGAGAGGAGCATGAGCAGCACCTTCAAGTCGTCCTCCAGACTCTAAAGGACAGTCAGTTGTATGCCAAATTTTCCAAGTGTGAGTTCTGGTTGAGTTCGGTTGCATTTCTAGGTCATGTGGTATCATTGGAGGGTATTCAGGTAGATCCCAAGAAGATTTCAGCAGTCAGAGATTGGCCTAGACCCACCTCAGCTACAGAGATTCAGAGTTTCTTAGGCTTAGGAGGCTATTATCGCCGGTTTGTGGAGGGATTTTCATCCATTGTAGCCCCGATAACCAAGTTGACCCAGAAGGGTGCCCAGTTCAGGTGGTCTGATGAGTGTGAGGCGAGTTTTCAGAAGCTCAAGATAGCCTTGACCACGGTACCAGTTTTAGTTTTGCCCACGGGTTCAGGGCCTTATACCGTGTATTGTGATGCTTCACGGGAGGGACTTGGTGTAGTGTTGATGCAGGATGGCAAGGTTATAGCCTATACGTCTTGTCAGTTGAAGGTTCAAGAGAAGAACTATCTAGTTCATGAGTTAGAGTTAGCAGCTATTGTTCATGCGTTGAGGATTTGGAGGCATTATCTGTATGTGGTGCCATGTGAGGTGTTCACGGATCATAAGAGTTTGTAGTATTTGTTCAAGAAAAAGGAGTTGAATATGAGGCAGGGGAGATGGTTAGAGCTGTTGAAGGACTATGACATTACCATCTTATATCATCCGGGGAAGGCCAATGTGGTGGCCGATGCTTTGAGCTGGAAGTCAGCCAGTATGGGTAGTCTTGCTTATATACCAGTCGGTGAGCAACCGCTCGCTTTGGACGGTCAAGCTTTGGCCAACCGGTTCATGATATTGGAGGTTTCTGAGACTGGCAGTGTTTTGGCCCATACTGTGGCCCGTTCTTCATTAGATGATCGTATTCGGGACAGGCAGTATGATGATCGCCATTTATGTGTTCTTAGAGATACGGTCCGGCACGGAGGTGCCGAGCAGGTCATAGTTGATGGTGATGGAGTTTTGAGGATGCAGGGTCGTATTTGTGTACATGATGTTGATGGCATTCGGGAGTTGATATTGCAGGAGGCCCATAGTTCCCCGTATTCCATTGATCCGGGCGCCGCAAAGATGTACCAGGACTTGCGGCAACATTATTGGTGGCGGAGGATGAAGAAGGATATTGTAGCATATGTAGTTCGATGCTTGAACTGTCAGCAGGTTAAGTACGAGCACCCGAGACCGAGTGGTTTGATGCAGCAGATTGAGCTTCCCGAGTGGAAGTGGGAGCGTATCACCATGGATTTCGTAGTTGGGTTCCCATGGACTCAGAGGGTGTTTGGTTCGGTGTGAGTCATTGTGGATAGGCTGACCAAGTCAGCACACTTCATTCCTGTATCAATTTCGTATTCTTCGGAGAAGTTGGCAAAGATATACATTAGGGAGATTGTTCGCCTGCATGGTGTCCCGAGTCCATTATTTCTGATCGAGGTACTCAGTTTACCTCCCACTTTTGGAGGGTATTTCGGCATGAGTTGGGCACGCGAGTTGAGTTGAGCACTGCATTTCATCCTCAGACGAACGGACAGTCCGAGCGTACTATTCTATTGAGGGATATGTTGTGAGCATGTGTCATTGACTTTGGAGGTTCATGGGACCAGTTTTTGCCTTTACCTGAGTTTTCCTACAACAACAGCTATTAGTCAAGCATTCAGATGGCTCGTATGAGGCATTGTCTGGTAGGCAGTATCGGTTTCCAGTTGGGTGGTTCGAGTCGGGAGAGGCTAGATTGTTGGGTTCAGAGTTAGTCCAGGATGCCTTGGACAAGGTGAAGATCATTCAGGATAGACTTCGCACAGCCCAGTCCAGACAAAAGAGTTATGCGGATCGCAAAGTTCGTGACTTGGCATTCATGATAGGAGACCGAGTATTTCTTCGGGTGTCTCCCATGAAGGCGTGATGAGGTTCGAGAAGAAGGGCAACTTGAGACCTAGGTACATTGGTCCCTTTGAGATTCTTGAGAAGGTAGGAGAGGTGGCCTACATACTTGCTTTACCACCTAATTTATCAGCCGTGCATCTTGTGTTTCATGTATCTATGCTTTGGAGGTATATTGTTGATCCCTCTCATGTGCTTGACTTCAGCGGTGTCCAATTGGACAAGGATTTGACTTACGAGGAGGAGCTGGTAGCCATATTAGCTAAGCAGGTTCGTCAGTTGAGATCGAAGAATTATCCTTCGGTTCGTGTTCAGTGGAGAGGTCAGCCTGTTGAGGCAGCTACCTGGGAGTCTGAGTCCGATATGCGGAGACGATATCCCCATCTTTTCCCCGATTCAGGTACCTTTCTATGTCCGTTAGAGGACGAACTTTTGTTTTAGAGGTGGAGATTGTGATGACCCAAAAGGTCATCCCATGTAATTTTAGCTAAATATGTGTTCCGATGCCATGAAAGCCTCATTTTATCTCACCTCGATGTGCGTGCGCATCCCGGGGGCGTGTAGCCAGGAAGTCGTTATGTGGAAAATTGATAAAATGATGATTTTATAATAATTATTTGAATAAAATTTGACTATGGTTAATATTTTTGGTAAACAGACCCGGACCCATGATTTGACGGTCCCGGAGGGTCCTTAGGAAAATATGGGATTTGGGCGTATGTCTGGAATCGAATTCCGAGGTCCCGAGTCCGAGAAATGAATTTTTGTAGAAAATTGTTTTCTGAAAAATATAAAGGTTTTTGAAAATGAGATTTGATGTGAAACCTGTGATATCGGGCCCGTACTATGGGCTAGGAGCACAAAACAGGTTTAATAAGTCTTATATGTATTATCTATAAATTTGGTGGGAAACGGACTTAGTTTGACGTGATTCGGATCGAAAATGGAAAATTTAGAAGTTTTGGAAGTTTAAAGGAATTTCATTGATTTTGAGGTTTCATTCGATGTTTATGATTTTGGTGATTTGATTACACGAATAGGTCCGTAGGATGTTTTTGAGGTTGTGTGCATAGTTCGTTTGGAGTCCCGAGGGCTCGGGTGAGTTTCGGGTAGGTGTCGGGGTGCAAAAACCTT
This sequence comes from Nicotiana paniculata, assembly GCA_005239505.1. Taxonomy (NCBI): domain Eukaryota; kingdom Viridiplantae; phylum Streptophyta; class Magnoliopsida; order Solanales; family Solanaceae; genus Nicotiana; species Nicotiana paniculata. The sequence goes on from ML331987.1 coordinate 31,411, forward strand.
AGAAAAATCTGGTGTTTGCTGCAGAATGTGGTGTCCAGTGATTCCTTCTTCGCGATCGCGGTTCTTTGCATGCGATCGCGTTGAGTCAGTCGGGGGGGAGTAAATAAACCCTACGCGAATGCGGGGTCCTTGTCGCGATTGCGGGGCCTGGGGCCAGTGCTCTACGCGATCGTGGAGGGCCACACGCGAACGCATAGTGAAAATGTGGGCTGGGGGCTGGGTACTATTTTGTTCAATGCGAACGCGGTTCATAGGTCGTGATCGCGTAGGTCAGCGTCTAGTTCACTCTACGATCACACTCCTTTCTTCGCGATCGCATAGCATGGGAGTCATTAAGCTATGCGGTCGCGTCCTACCCATCGCGATCTGATAAGGTAATTTCGCCCAGTGATTTCCTTAGTTCAAAAACAGAATAGTTACGGGAATAAACCCATTTCTCACAAACTCCTTCTTCTCCACACCTCTTAGGTTATTTTTGAAGAACTTCCTCACCATAACCTCTTAGGTAAGTAATCTTTGACTCGTTTTCTTCCGTTTTTATCTACATCTATTAGATTCTATGCCTAAAAACATGAAATCAAAGGAAGAAATTGGGACTTTGGGTAGAGTTAGGGATTTTTGATTATTTGGGAAATTTGACCTCGTTTTGGGGTCGAATTTCAAAACAAATTGTATATTCGGGCTCGTGGGTGAATGGGTGATCGGGTTTTGGTCTGAACCTCGTGTTTCGACCAAGCGGGCCCGGGGTCGATTTTTGGATTTTTGGGAAGAATGTTAGGAAATCTTTAATTAGGCATTGAGGTTGAATTTTTTAGCAGTCTCTGATATTATTGAGTCAATTATGTCTAGATACAATTGTTTCAGAGTCGAGTTCGAGAGGAAAAACGGTGCTAGAGGCTTGATTGGATTCTTGAAGCCGAGGTAAGTGTTTGGCCTAACCTTAGCTTGAGGGAATAGGTGGCGAGTCCTATTTGCTATGTGATGTTTCATGTCCAACGTTTAGGTGAGGTGACGAGTACCTATGTGTTGTGGTCAAGCATGCCCGTGAGTCGAATTTCGTGATCTATGTGATTTCTGTTGATATTCTCCGTGTTATGAAATGATTGTCACTTTGGAAGTTATGTGCCTAAGAGTAATTCATGATGTAGAATATTAGTGATTATTCGTTTGGTTGAGGATTATTTGTTCAGTTGTACTTCTGAGTGATATTGGTTATAGTTGTGTTCCTTGCCGGAACGGTAGAATTATTGTTGGACATTTCTGTGCATTTAAGTATTCTTATTGTTGAATTTTTCTATCAAATTGTTGCTTTTATATATGTTATTGCACGAGGATACATTCCGTGCCAAGTGCTTGCGAGGTTATGCACGAGGGGACATTCCGTGCCGAGTATTTTTGAGGTTATGCACGAGGGGACATTCCGTGCCGAGTGTTTATTTATTTATTGCATGAAGGAAAATTCCCTGCCAAGTATTTATTTATTTATTACATGAGGGGACATTCTGTGCTGAGTGTTTGTGAGGTTATGCACGAGGGGACATTCTGTGCCGAGTGTTTATTTATTTATTGCACGAGGAGACATTCCGTGCCGAGTGTTTGTGAGGTTATGCACGAGGGGACATTCCGTGCCGAGTGTTTATCTATTTATTGCACGAGGGGACATTGATTTCCGAGTTTTTATGAGGTTATGCACGAGGGGACATTTCGTGCCGAGTGTTTATATATTTATTGCACGAGGGGAAATTCCGTGGCAAGTGTTTGTGAGGTTATGCACGAGGGGACATTCTGTGCCGAGTGTTTATTTATGGTTCAGAGCTGTTAAATTCCTGTTGTTATTTATACATTCCAGTTGTTACCGTATTCTGTCATTTCAGGGAATTGTTGCCCCTTTCCCCCAGCATGTTAGCTCCACTTTTTGTTCTTATCTGTTATTTCTTGTCATTACTTCTTTATGACATTATTCAATTGTACAAGTATTCGTTATTTTTCGTGTCCTAGCCTCGTCACTACTTCGCCGAGGTTAGGCTCGACACTTACTCAATACATGGGGTCGGTTATACTGATGTTACACCTGTACTTCTTTATGGTGTGCATATTATGGAGCCGGACCCAGTGGGCATTGATCGACGGAATATCCTTCAGTCCACATGCGACACTGAGGTAGTCCCGTAGACGTTCGCGGGCCTTGGCGTCACCATCTATTTCTTTCCTTCTGTCTTACACTGTCCGTGAAGTTGTGAAGTTGTGAAACCAGTTTTGGAGGTTTATGTATTTCGTAATATTTATTATATTAAGTTGATAAATTCTTAGCTTTTGCATTCTTATTCATCTGTTCACGCTCATTGTTTCTGTTGTTAGATGTCATAAATAAAGAAAGTATTAAATCTAACCAGAACATTGTCTTGTCTAGCGAGTTCAACGTTAGACGCCATCACGGCCTGAAGGTGGGTTTTCGGGTCGTGACAAAGATCTACCACACGATCTAGAGTAAGAACAAAGAGTGACAGTCCTAAATGCCTTGTAGCCTTCTGCTAATAAGTGTGGTGCACAACACACCCATAAACATGACTCTACTAGACACGACTTGTACACTCCCTAGGACAGAACTGCTCTGATACCACTTTTGTCACGACCCAAACTGATGAAGCCGCGACGGGCACCCGGTGCCATACTCGGCCCGAGCGTATGGTGGTGAAAATACTGTATATATATAGACTCTTTATTCTCTTGGCTGGCATAAGATAAAAATAAATTGAATATGAAGTCCCGATAAGGGAGAATGCTGTAACTTGTGAGACTAGAAAAATGTACATAAATTCAGCAATATGAACTTCTCTTTATTTCTCGTTATCAAACACATGTAGTTGCTGGATCATGCCAAAATGAAAGAAAGGTTTAACCTTAACATACCTTAACATCGTTGAGTCCTTAATAGCTTCCAATAAACTCTTCAAAACAACTCAACTCAGTTTACCATGGCGTAAGGAGATTCAAATTCAGTAATGAGTAAAGGCTATGTTTGTAACTCAAGCTAGCAGCTCGTTTTATGTAAATTTGGGCAGCATCTCCCTTGTAACAAGGGCCTCCTCCAATACCATATACCAACAACAACAATCAGAGCAATGCAATAAGAACAACATCAACAATAGGGTACAAAATATTTCATTAGCAAGTCATCAACATATCACGACGAGCGCCAAGCTATGATTGAATCCCTTCAACACCCTTCAACCCTATTATCACCCCTTATAGGCTTCTTACATTAACTTAAAAGCATATTAACGTGATAATGAATTCATTCATCGATGATTCCGTATTTATACCATAGGTTTAGCCACAAAACAGCCCAACCAAAAAGACAACCATATCTCATGTTCTTTCAAGTGCTATCTTATGGTTTTTCACTCAAACAACACAACCAACACAAGATTAGCCTTAGGCACAATCAAGAAGATGTTATACATACCTTGTACAATAGATACAACTCGAAAACCTATCTCAACTTAGCTCACAATAGCCCTCAATTACACCACAACATCATAGAAGCATTTTCTTGTAGTCTTTAACACCTTTAATGATGATTTGAGTTGATTTCTCTTTAGTTTGGTTATTGGGATCTTGGACCAGTTCTTAGAGAGCATTGGGAGTTTTTTGGTGTAATTTTTCTGTGTATAATGACGAGATATACAAGGGAGAAGATAACTTATAATCCCACCGCCTCAATTCTCCAAGCAGGTGCGTAAGCTGCCTGCTTGGCAGCTTGAGCGGTGCAACTTCGGACACTTGTATCTCTCTAATCCGAAATCGTATTGACAAGCGGTTTGCATAGCTTGGAACTATACACATAGAGATTTAATTCCATAAAGTATTTTTATGTAACTCTCAATAGATTTGGAGAAAAAGGTCTCGAAACCTGGCCTATAAACCTGGTAGTTTCTCCGAAGTGCGATGATGTGACTTGGTGACCCTATTTTAAAAGTTCATATTTCTATACCCCAATGTCGAATGAATAATGGTTTGGACCGTTGGAAACTAGGTTCCAAGACCTTCAGTTTGGTATATTATATGTCCTCAGTAGACCTCATATAACTCATGAAGTGTAATCCTCAAAACGCTTAATTACAAGGCAAATCCTTAGTCGGTTTTTCCGCAACTTAAATCCGATTTTTCCCAAACTTTATAATTCATATCCAAACATCATATGTATTCATATCATGACTTTAAACTCATTTAAATTGTGATTAACAAGTCTCATATTTATCTTATCTTACTTAAAACTTCAGTAAACCTTTCTTATCCTTGTAGAAGGATTTCATCCTTTTTGAGTTTACATTAGATACTCCTATAATGACAGCGACGTTTGAAGTACGGGTTGTAAAAACATTAAATCACTTTATAGACTTTCAAAGAGGATCTCATTTTTGAGCTTAAATCAATTGACTTACGACGTGCTTTCGCGTACAAAAACATGGGGAACATCAAATCACTCAGTATCGTATATGGCCAATCCCGCCCAGGGAAGATCTATCCCGGAATATATACATCGACTGACCAACAGTCAATCAGTACTGGGTAGGGCCAATCCAGCCCATGGAAAAGATCCATCTCCAGGTATATAATGCTTCGGACGAAATCCATATCCACGGAAGATCCATCCCTCAATATAATCAACTGCGCTCATTGGGGTAGGTACAAACTCCAGAGGGGCTCCTACAGTCCAAGCGCTATCATAAAACATATCGAGGCATAAATCAGTATAACATTATGTGGCGTGCAACCCGATACCATAACTGTAACTCATAATCAGGCTCTCAGCCTCACTCAGTCATCAATATCTCCAGTCTCATTCACGGGCCCACAATGTCATGAAACTAGCCCGACAACAATGATATAATGTATCAGTAAATAACAATTGATACTGAGATATAATATGAATGCATGAATATGATTGAGTATGAAATATCAATGAAATCGGTGAGAAGACAGAAAGAAACGACCCGACCAGTCTTTTTGAGCATTTGCACTTCGTTTGGTAGTTTGCGGGCAAGAGTAGCTTCGTATGATGTATTATGACTTGTGGAAATCGTCGATTTTGATTTTCAGGTTATTCAGAATCGATTTGGAAGAATGAATGTCAGTGTTGAAGTTTTAAATTGGAAGAGTTAACCAAGTTTGGCTTTTTAGTATTTTACCTCGGATAGGAGTTTATATGGTTCCTTAGCTCCGTTGGGTGATTTCGGACTTAGGAGCGTGTCCAGATTGTGATTTCGAGATCCGTGGTTGATTTTGGGTTGAAATGGCGAAAGTTGGAATTTTGGAAAGTTTGACGGTGAGTGGACTTTTTGATATCGTGGTCGGATTCCGATTCAGGAAGTTGGAGCGAGTCTGTAATTTCAAATGTGACTTGTGTGCAACATTTGAGGTTAATCAGACGTGATTTGATAGGTTTCTGCATCAAATTGTGGAAGTTTGAAGTTTCAAAGTTCATTGATTTTGAATTGAGGTGTGATTCGTCGTTTAGATGTGGTTATGTATGTTTTGAGGCCTCGAGTAGGTCCGTGTTATGTTATGTGGCTTGTTGTTATATTTTGATGGGGTCTCGAGGGGATCGAGTGTTTCAGACGGGTTTCACACTATTTTGGACCATGTTGTTATCGTTGGTTTTCTGGTGTTTCAGATGTACTTCGCAATCGCAAATGGAGCAACGCATTCGCGATGAATATTTTGGTTAGTGCAATAGTTTGTTCTTCATTTTCGCTCTTCCTTGGTCGCGTTCGTGGTGGGTTGATGTGGTGTTCTTCACGTCCGCATGCAGGGATATGCGTTCGTGTAGTGTTGAGGTTTGGCAGCTGGGAGTTGGAGGATTCTATAATGCTTTCGCGAAAGGTAAGTCGCGTTTGTGAAGCTGTGGCATCTGTGGTCATTACGTTCGTGTGGGGTGTACCGCGAACGCATAGAGTCTTTTGTGCTGTGTGATTTTGTTCATCGCGAATGCGATGGGTTTTCCGCGTTTGCGAAAGAGGGACGTCTGGGCAGATTATAAGAACTCTATTTTGAGGATTTCAGCCATTTTTATAATTTTTGGAGCTTTGGAGCTCGGATTGAGGCAATTCTTGGTAGAAATTTTTACCATATGAATTGGGGTAAGTGTACTCTACTCGATTTTGGTTATATTTCATGAATTTATCTTCGATTCTAGCTTTTGGTTGATGATTTTCAGAGAGGAAATTAGGGGTTTTGGCCTAAAGTTTCATAATGTGAACTCTTGAGTTTTGAACATCAAATTGGAGTCGGATTTGAATGAAACAAGTATGATTTGACTCGTAATTAAATGGGTTGTCGGATTTTGTAAATTTTTCGGGTTTTGAGGTGCAGGCCCGAGTTGGGATTTTGGACGATTTTGGGCTTTTTATTAAAGATTCAACCTTTTTTGATTGAGATTAGTTCCCTTAGCATTGTTTGATGTATTTGAGTTATTTTTGGTTAGTTTTGAGCCGTTCAAAGGTCGATACGCACGAGATGGCATTTTCGGAGCATCGCTTGGCTTGCTCGATATTGGAATTGGCTTGTTCGAGGTAAGTAACTCTTTTAAACTTAGTGCTGAGGGTATGAAACTGCGAAATACATGTTATGTGATTGGTATTGAGGTGACACACATGCTAGGTGACGGGCGTGTGGGCGTGCACCATGTGAATTAGGACTCTGTTGTTTTCATGGCACTGTATAATGGTCTTATTTTGTTAATATCCATGCTTTCACCATGCGATAAAGTAATTGAGCTATCAATCATGCTAGATATCATGTTTAGGCTTTATGCTTATACTGTTGGGACCCATAGTGATCGTTTTTTGCTGTGATTTCACTGATTTCATTGATACTTCGTACTCAGTCATATTCATGCATTCATATCCTCAGTCTTTATTATTTTTATTGATACATCATATCATTTTTGTCGGGCTAGTTTCGTAGCATTGTGAGCCCGTGAGTGAGACTGGAGATATTAATGACTGAGTGAGGCTGATTATGAGTGATAGTTATGGGATCAGGCTGTGCGTCACATCGGTTATACTGATTTTATGATAGCGCTTGGGCTGTGAGAGCCCCTACGAGTCTCGACACACCCTAGTAGCGCGGTTGATTATATTGAGGGATGGATCTTCCCTGGACATGGATCTTGTCCGAAGCATTTATATACCTGGGGATGGATCTTCCTTACGGCCAGGATTTGCCCCTACTCAGTACTGAGTGACTGTTGGTCAGTTGATGTATATATTCTGTGATGGATCTTCCCTGGGTCAGATTGGCCATATACAATACTGAGGAATTGAGTATGATGGGTGAAAAGTATGACGCAGTGAGATTGAGTACATCAGTTCATCTCTGAGATACATGGCATTGACATGCACACATGACATACATGCATATAGATGCATTTTCTCATGTTGTACGGTATCACGTCATTCATGACTTTTTCACACATATTAATGTGCGGCCATATAGGGTTATTTCACACTTGCTATTTGGAAAGAAAATAAAATATCTTATTTATTGTGGAAAGAATTTTTGGGAAACTACAGTTTTCAAACTATCTCATATTTTTCGACGATTTCGGTAAAGGATTTGGTTTTCAATATTTGAAAAGCCGAACTATTTTCGGGAATTATGAATAAGCGGAGCATTTTAAATTCCGAGTTACTTCTTTTATTACTTGCCTTGCATTGTTATGAACTGATGTTGGTTATTGGTGTTGGATCACACCTTTGTTCTAGCTCGTCAATATTTTCAACCTAAGATTAAGTTTGTTACTTACTGAGTACATGGGGTCGGTTGTACTCATATTACACTTCTGCACCTTCCGTGCAGATGTTGACTGCTGATGTTGATGTGTTTGATGGGAGCTGGATTTGAAGATGTACATGTGTTCCGGTTGTAGCTGGCTCTTGTTCATGGTAGCCTTAGATTCATAAAACTCTGTTTATGTACTTTTCGAACAGATGATATATTTAATTCATACCAGCTTTGTAAACTCTATTCTTAGAAGCGCATGATTGGTACTACCAATCCTTGAAAAATGTATAAGATTCAACTAAATCCTTTTGTTTAATTATTTTGTTAATGTTATTGAAATTGGATAATTATTAGTTGACTTACCTAGCGGGTTATGTGAGGTACCATCACGATTAGTGAATTTGGGATCGTGACAATAAAATCAACTGCCCAAGAAAAACTAAAAGAGAAAATATTCACAGTTAATTTCAATGATAGTTTTCTGGATACCAGTGATAAATTTCCTCTCCCTTCCCATTCTCTGTTTTCTTCTTGGGTATCTTCTTAGCTTTAATTTGAAAACCAACACTTTTACTCCCACCCAAACCTTCACATCCCCTTTGGTCATTTCCAACCTGTCAATAAAATTATAATGCTAAATGTAAATTAGTTAACTATATCAGCTTATTATCCTATTTTCTAGGTTATTTACTTAATTAAAGACCCCATTGCCTCAAGCCCAAACAAGCTAAACTAGGCTATATGAATCATCGACCACATTAATCTATTTAAACTCAATCGGGTGTAATGAGGAAATTGTCCCTGTAACTAGGGTCAGAACTAAGTGCATTCGTTAAAAAAATTACACTCTGAAAAAAGGATAAAAATAATTTCTTTTGGTATATGTAAGGTGTTATTCGAAAAACTCAATTATTATAGTGAGAATGGTTCAGAAATTGCTTATCCTTTAAATAAAATAAAATTATTCGGCCACTGCTTCGCCATTCAGCTTTAATTCTCATTTACTCGATTTGCATCAAGTCCAAACAACTTAAATATAGATTACTATATGATTTTATCGCTTATTATATATAAACACAATCAGATATATATAAAGTGGAAATGGTCTTAGTAACAATTGAAGATTGGCCATTCAGCTTGAAAGTCTAAGCATTTTCAAGCTAAATCGAACCCAAAAAAAAAAAAAAAAAAAAAAAAAAAAAGCATCAATTGTATATACTATTACTCCATTCATTACTTTGCATCGGAAATCAACATATACACACTGTTTTGTACTCCCTTCGCTCGCTTCAAAGGTATGTATACTAAAAATAAATTTTCGTTTTTACTTATCAATTTACGCATATTAAGAGAAAATAAATGTTTTTTTTATTATACTTACAGTATTTATTACTCATTTTAAATTATTTTTTTAAATTCAATAAATATGTGTATCATAATAAATTATACAATTTATTTATTATTTTTTATGAAAGGTGAAAAATCAAAACGTGCCAAATATAAATGAACGGAGAGGTACTTTGTAGAACTTATGTGCTACAATATTAGTCCAATATATTCAATATAAATCACTGTAGAACCAGACAACGTACGAAAGAAATCTTACACAACATATAAAAACAAGAAAGTAAATAGAAAAAAGAAAACACAGAGACACTCAGTCATAGACATACTATTACTTAGTATTATTATATAAGCACTCATTTGCCCTTTTCTCCGGAGTGGAGACTGGAGACCGGAGAAGTAACCCTGTGGGTTACTCTCAAAACCAGCCCTCGAAATGGATTCTCCTCCGCCACCGGGAGCTTTCATTGCCCCACCACCACCGCCACCACCACTCCCTTTGGCAGAGGCACCGCCACCGCCTCCTTTAGCACTTCCGCCTCCTCCGCCTTTTCCAGCTCCACCACCACCACCTCCCTTTCCTCCGCCTCCTCCGCCTTTTCCAGCTCCACCACCACCTCCTTTACCACCTGGCATATCACTAGCTATATGATTTTGGTAGATTATTAGTCCCACGAATCACTGTTGGCTCTTCTAACACGACTACCATTTATATAGAGAGTTAATTTTGTCTTTACTTTTTAAAAGATAAGGTCTTATTTAATTAGATGAGAATCCTGAATTTAAAGTTTATGAACTCATACAACGAATTCAAACTAATATACGCTACTAACTGAGTTCAGAATCAAATATTATATACTACGTATGTTTTAATAAAAAAATTTAAGTCATATATAAAACTGAAATTAAAGTTACTTTTTTAAAAAACACCTACGTATTATAAGCTAGATCCACCTCTTAATTTAATTTCCATACACATACTTATCAAAATTTCTCGAAGAACAAAGGTGAGACCCTCATCTTGCATGCATGCAAATATGTAATGTGCGTATGCGTGTGAATGCTCTATAGAACGTTTTGTTTTCCCAAAGCAACAGCAGCTTGGGAATATCACGTGGATAAGTGTGGCCATATATTCAGGCTTCTCAAAATTAAATTTCTTGAAAAACCAAATTAATTACACACTCATTTTGCATGCATATAAGCCAACGCTACGTTTCCAAAGAAACAGCGAGCCAGGAAATCACGTGGATAGAAGTTGGACTGCTCTTGTATTTAATGATGGATAGACACAGGTAGAAGATGCTTTTCTGAATTTGAATTTTGTGATTTAAAATGTTATTATAAGTCATTTGATATATTGAATTCGAAATCTATTTGTATGTGAGTGATGTTTTATAATTCAATATCACCAGAGGAGTGAACCGTATGGTATCTAATTTTTTGTGTGTACAAATTATAAAAGAACTTGATTTTTTTATGTGTTCCTTATACTACTGTTACAGAATAATAAATGCAGAAATTAAAAAATATAAAGATTTTTACGTAGAAAACACCTGGTTCAAAAGGTAAAAAAATCACGACCTACTACTCAGTAGAATTTTCTCCAAACACTTCACTACAACTCTAAGACAACAACAAAGTTTACAAACTCTTGGAAACCTAAGGATTAACTCTAACCCTTATAGCAACTAGTCACAGGCTGTTGCGACTACTTCAAGTTAATTCTAACTTGAACAACTCGAGTTTACAACCTCTTGCAATCCTAATGATTAACTCTAACGCTTATAGCAACACGCCATATGCTGTTGCGACTACGTCAAGTTAACTCTAACTTGAATAATACAACTCAGGTACCTAGTACAATTTGCTTCTGAGAAAGCTGAAAGGTACAACTCAAAACGCCTACTACACTTTAAACTAGAAATAAGAAAGACACATAAAACTCTTTATGGAGTTGGTTCTTCAATATGGTTCGTGTAGCTTCAGGATCGCATTCTTAAAACTCACAGGAATTGCTCACAAAATGCTTTGTTGTTTTGCTCTCAATTCTTGTTTAACTTCAGTATGTGTGCATCACCTGTAAAAGAGAACAACACTGATATTTGTAGAGTTAGTAAATAAAGATTAACTAGAGTTCTAATGCTTTACTCTTCCTTGGTGGAAGAGTTCTGATCAACTTCAACTTCTAACTCTTTCTTTATCTAGGATAGAATTCTCTTCAAGTAAGTAGTCCTGCTCCTTATCAAATATGTAACATTTACATCCAGGGATTATCATAAATAACCACTTATACTTATCTCTTTCACGTGCATGCCTTTTGCTTGATTTTGTCCGTCACCTGTGTACTCTCACTACTAAAAATTCGGGAAAAAACGACCACAAAAAACGACCAAAGTTGGTCTCTAAACAGTGAAAAGCGACCAAAATCCGACCAAACAGGCTTGGTCGCTATTTTGTTGGTCCCTTTACCATAGAGACCAAAGTTGGTCGCTAAAAACAGACCAACTTTGGCCGCTATATTATTTTAATAATATAAATTTAGCGACCAAAGTTGGTCTCTATATTTAAATTACAATATTTATTTATTTATTATTATACAAAATATAGCGACCAACTTTGGTCTGTAAATAAAATATAATATTTTAAAATCTGGAAAATAGCGACCAAAGTTGGTCGCTATTTTATTAATTTATTTAATTTGTTTTAAAAAAAAGCGACCATAATTGGTCGCTAAATTCCAGGAAAAATATTTTTTTTAATAACATAGCGACCAACTTTGGTCGCTTTTCTTGGTTTTATTTTGACAAAAACTGGCTATTTTGGCAGCCACACCACCTGCCAGCATACCAAATCCTATCACAACAACAACAACAACAATACTAACACAACAACAATACGAACTAACAACACAACAACAACAACATTAAAACCAATATTAAAACCAACATTAAAACCAACAACGTATAAAGTTCAATAAAACTAACACATTTAAATAACAAAACTAAGTTAACACTTATTACAAGTCCATTCCAAAACGGACCAAAATTCTATTGTCTAGTTCAAAGTATATAAAAGTACTCAATAACTGTTTCAATATTCTATATCATTATCATCATCGTCTGATGAATCTTCATTATCAAGACGGTAATGAGAAGGGTCATTTCGTGGTGGACGAGAAGAACGATCACGGGGAAGATGGGAGGAACTAACACGAGGAAGACGGAAGGAACGCTCACGTTCAAGTTGAGCCTCTGGCGATGGCTCGCGAGACCGGGGA
>ML331988.1:0-32088 GCA_005239505.1 Nicotiana paniculata
TCCAAGATGTTCTTGGAACATTTTAGTCACTAACCTTTGATAGGTGGCTCCAGCGTTTTTCAATCCAAAAGGCATAACTTTATAACAGTAAGTCCACCTGTTTTTAATGAAGGAAGTTCTTTCCTCATTTGAGGGATTCATTTTAATCTGATTATAACCAGAATATGCATCTAAGAAGCTCAGTAATTCATGACCTGCTATGGCATCAATCATTTGATCTATATGTGGCAATGGGAATGAATCTTTAGGGCATGCTTTATTTAAGTCAGTATAATCTACGCATACTCTCCACTTGCCATTCTTTTTAGGTACTACCACGGTGTTTGCTAGCCANAAGTTTTTGAATCTCTTCCTTGATCACTTGGTTCTTGAATGGTCCTTGCTTTCTTTTCTTTTGCTTAACAGGTACGAAGGATAGATCTTCATTTAGTTTATGAGTCATCACTTCTGGTGGGATGCCTGTCATATCTGAGTGGGACCACGCAAAGCAGTCTGCGTTAGCCTTTAAATAATCAATTAACTTACCTCTTCGAGCAGGGCCTAGCCTCGTGCCTATATACACTTTCTGCTCAGGCTTTTGTTTAGATAATGGAATAGCTTCGAGCTCCTCCGTAGTTGTTTTGATGTGCTCATCTTCCTCCGGTTCATGAATGACGTCCGGTCTGGAATCTGCATCTGTTTGGTATAGGACACCTTCCGTGGTAACTTGATTCTCCTTCTCGTAAGTATTTTCTTTCATACCTGTTTCAACAATAATACCTTCCGTACCTATTTGGGTAGTAATTTCTTCCATGCCTGTTTGGGCGGCGTTACCTGCTTGGGAGATTCCCTTATCTCGTAATTCTTCCACCTCTATTTTCTTGTTGTAGTGTACCACAAAGTTTATATTTCTTGCGGTCTACTGATCGCCTTTGATTTGATGAATCCCTCATTCAGACGGGAATTTAATTACCTGAAGCAACATGGAGGGTATCGCTTTCATGTCGTGGATCCATGGCCTTCCACTGATCACGTTATAAGCCATGTCAGTATCGATGACTTGGAACCTGGTACTTTTGATCACCCCCTTAGCATAAGTGCTAAGCTCAATTTCTCCTTTTGTTATAACCGTAGAGTTATCAAACCCTGATATGGCTCGTGCCCTTGGGATTGCTTGATTCCCCAGTAGCATTTCTTCCACGACTCAGAGAAAAATGATATTGACTAAACTGCCTGGATCAATCAACACTCTTTTTACGTTAGTGTCATGAATAAGTAAAGATATTACCAGAGCATCGTTGTGCGGAAGCATTAATCCGCCGACATCTACATCATCGAAGGTTATATCGTCTTCTTCCATATTTTCACGAGCCTGTTTCCCATGTGTATTGTGAACTTTGTGGTTGTTTGCAGATCACTCCGTTTAGTTCTTCACCTCCGTGTATACGTTGACGGTTCATTTTGGAGAAGGAGTGTTTGGGGGCTCCTGCCTGTTCCTCATATATGCATGTTTACCTTTATCACTAAACAATTCTGTTAAATAGCCCTGTTTCAATAAATTTTCTACTTCACCTTGTAAAAATCTGCAATCCGCAGTTTTGTGCCCATGATCGTTGTGAAATTCACACCAGTGATCTGGGTTTCTTCTACTTGGATTTGACCGCATCTCTTTGGGCCACTTAACCTTGTATCCCATTTTCCTCAATACTGAGACAAGTTCAGTAGTACTTACATTAAAGGTATGATCCCCAATTTGAGTATTACCTCTAGGTCGTTCATCTCGATATTTTCTGGATCTAGACGAGGATGAGACTATGTCTCTTCCTTGTGGTCTATAGTCCGACCTAGTGTTTTCAAACCTGGGGCGAATATCACATCCTGAGGGTCCTAAGTAAGGATCGTACCTGTTTTTACCTGATCTTCTATCTGATTCAGGACGTCTGGATCTGGAATGATCTTCATCTCTCGAACGAGCAATGATATCTTCTTCTATTCTGAGTTTAGTACTGTACCTGTTATATACATCGTTCCATGTTGTAGCGGGGAATTCTCTTAGACTTTCCTTAAGTCGTCTCGTGGCTTTTGAGCTTTTATCATTTAGGTTGCTTGAAAATGCCATGGCTGCCCAATTATCAGGCACCCTGGGTAACTGCATTCTTTCTCGTTGAAACCTGTCTACAAACTCACGGAGTAGTTCCGTGTCTCCTTGTTTATTTTGAATATGTCTTCCATTATCTTCTCAACTTTTTGTGCACCAGAGTGTGCTTTTATAAATGAATCTGCAAGCTCAGCAAAAGAGTCACTAGAATGTTCAGGGAGAAGAGAATACCAAGTTAAGGCCCCTTTGGTAAGTGTTTCCCCAAATTTTTTGACAAGGACTTATTCAATCTCTTGTTTTGTTAAGTCGTTGCCTTTTACCCCAGTAGTGAAAGCAGTCACATGGTCACGTGGATCAGTTGTTCCATCATATTTGGGAACGTCAGGCATTTTAAACTTCTTGGGTATAGGCAAGGGTGCCGCACTTGGCTTCCAAGGTTTTTGAGAATATCTATCAACATCAATGCCTTTGATGATAGGTGGTACTCCAGGAATTTGTTCGATGCGATCGTTCTGCTCCTTCATCTGTTTCTACATGGTTAGTAGTAAATTTTGTAATTCTGAGTTATTAGATATACCTGGTCTCGTTTTGAGAGATTCATTAGGAGTATCTCCTCTTCCTGAGTTTGCTAACCCAGATTGAGGATTTTCCATGGTGATGGTGTTATTGGGAGGTGGCGTCGACGGTGTAGGTAACACTGTCGGTAATCCTCTCGCAAATTCTTACAAAGCTTGGCTCACATACTCTGCAACCATTTGCTTTACACGATCTTGTTCCATAGTTTGATCATTATCACCATTGTTGTTATTGGATCTTTCTGGGTATTGTTCCCTTGAACCACGTGGGGTTCCTGAAGGTGATGGAACTGGGGTTCCACTCCTTTGTTGGTTGTTGTCGTTGGAGTTTGACATAGTTCAAAGGATATCACTTGAAAATCAAACAAAGATTATCAGATTCCCGGTAGCGGAATCAATTTGTTTAACCAAAGAATTAGACCCTTTGACTAAATATATTTTAAGATGAACACGGGTTACTGATAATCAAGGAAATAGAGAAAAATTAATAACAGACAATATTGTAGAAATATAGAAAAGCGAAGTCATTTATATTCGAGAATCATATGCCTTTAGAAGCTGTATTCCCCTCCCTTATATAGGAGATTCTTATAACATATAACTCTTGCTATGGTTGCTCATTAATGACTAATTATGACATTAATGAGGCGTTACAAAGGATAACGGTAATTGGGGTACGATTACATAATGTTCGAGTAATCAATTGTGGGTCTTTGAATCTGCTCGTAGCTTTGTCTAGATTCATTCTGACCGTGCCTCTCCTCTGTTTTGATCAGGTTGAGTTTCCCGTGGCTGATAAGCTTGAGGGTTTACTGAATCGTGCCTCTTTGTTCCGTACCTCTTCAAAGAATCACATTCAGCTGTCGCGTTTTCCTGTGTCCACGTGACTGGCTGAGTTGTCAAAAGCTGGCTTACGTGTGAAAATCTTTTTTACCAATACAGTGCATGCTGGCCATATTCACCGACATGGTTGAAGACATAATGGAGGTGTTCATGGATGATTTCTCAGTGGTGGGAAATTCATTCGATGGGTGCCTTACAAATCTGACCCGAGTGTTGAAGAGGTGCATCGAGACTAACCTTGTACTCAATTGGGAAAAGTGACATTTCATGGTACAAGAGGGTATAGTCTTGGGACACCTGGTATCAAGCAAGGGAATCGAGGTGGATCGGGCTAAAGTTGATGTGATAGAAAATCTTCCACCTCCCACATCAGTCAAAGCAATCAGGAGCTTCCTCGGGCATGCCGATTTCTACCGGAGATTCGTCAAAGACTTCTCCAAAATTGCCAACCCTCTATGTAAGTTGTTACAAAAAGATCACCCTTTCATGTTTTCTGACGATTGCAGGGTAGCACTCGAGGAGTTGAAGAAGAGGCTAGTCACAACACCCATCATTGTTTCCCCCGACTGGGAGCAGCCATTCAAACTCATGTGTGACGCCAGTGACTATGCAGTGGGAGAAGTGCTAGAACAGCGGAAAAACAAGAAAATGCACCCAATTTACTACGCAAGTAGGACGTTGAGTGGAGCCCAGCTGAACTACACTGTGACTGAAAAGTAGATGTTGGCGGTGGTGTTCGCCTTCGATAAGTTTAGATCATATCTGATCCGCTCTAAGGTAATTGTATACACTGATCATGCTGCTCTCAGGTACTTGATTTAAAAGAAGGAGTCCAAACTGCGACTAATTCGTTGGATGTTGCTACTGCAAGAGTTCGACCTGGAGATTCGTGACCGTAAGGGCACGGAGAACCAAGTCGCGGATCATCTGTCACAACTTGAAGGAGCTGAAAATTTAGTTGAGGCAGAGGATATTCTGGAAACCTTTCCAGACGATCAGCTACTTGCCACAAGCCTTGAGGAAGTGCCATGGTATGCAAACATTGCAAATTACCTGGCAAGCGGTATAGTTCCCTATGACCTTTCCTCTGTGCAAAAGAAATTTTTTTACCGTGACTGTCGTATGTATTATTGGGATGAACCTTATCTGTTTAGAATTTGTGTTGATAATATGATTTGGAGGTGTGTCCCCGAGATAGAACAATCTTCTGTTTTGCAGGCCTGTCATGCATCGGCATATGGCGGACATTTTGGAGGAGTCTGGACGGCGGCGAAAGTGCTAGAAACGGGGTTCTACTAGCCAACCATGTTTAAGGATGCACATCAATAGGTGAAGGGTTGTGATGAATGTCAGCGAACCGGGAACATCTCCCGTCGCCATGAGATGCCCATGAACCCAATTCAAGAGGTTGAAGTGTTCGATGTATGGGGGATAGACTTCATGGGCCCCTTCGTCACCTCCTATGGAAATAAGTACATACTTGTTGCTGTAGATTATGTGTCCAAATGGGTGGAAGGTGCAGCACTCCCCACCAATTATTCAAGGGTGGTGGTTGGGGTTTTGAAGAAGAATATATTCACCCTTTTCGGGATCCCGAGAGCCATTATCAGTGACGGAGGCACTCACTTCTGTAATCGAGCCTTCGAGAAATTGCTAGAAAAGTACGATGTGTGCCACAAGATGGCGACCCCATACCATCCTCAAACCAGTGGACAGACAGAAGTGTCTAATAGAGAAATAAAGAGTGTGCTGACTAAAACTGTGAACGCCACAAGAACTGATTGGGTGAAAAATCTAGATGACGCACTTTGGGCATACAGAACCGCTTTTAAAACACCAATTAGTATGTCACCATACAAGTTGGTGTTCGGGAAGGCCTGTCACTTGCTAGTGGAGCTAGAACATAGAGCTTGGTGGGAATTGAAGCAACTAAATCTGAACATTAAGGTTGCAGGAACAAGTAGAGTCACAAAATTGCATGAGCTAGATGAGTTCTGATATCTTGCTTTCGAGAGCACAAGGTTGTACAAGGAAAGAATGAAGAGGTTGCATGATAAGAACATTGTTGAGCGAAACTTCAAACCCGGATATATGGTGTTGATTTATAATTCAAGATTAAGGCTATTTTCGGGTAAACTCAAGTCACGATGGTCTAGGCCATTTCGCATGGTCGAAGTGCTTCCTTCAGGTGCCATAGAGATTGCTTCAGAAAAAGATTCCCACACATTTAGAGTCAACAGGCACATATTGAAACCGTATGTGGGCATGGATGAAACCAAGGAAGTGTCTGTGATACATCTGACTGAACCTCAGAGGACGAGCGAGCCTTAAATGCGTTCATTTGCATCGTGTCATGACGTTAAATCAGGCGCTGCATGGGAGGCAACCCATTTACTTGTTGTAATTGTCGTGCCATGACATTACTAAGGCGCTGGTTGGGAGGCAACCCAACGCGTAGTGAGTTGGTGTAGTTAGAATGTTATTTGACTGTATGTATGTACTAACATATGCAGGTGAGCTTAGGCGAGTGTTAGGTCCAGACGACCCGAGGAAAAAGGTAGAAAAAAGTGAAAAATTTTGAGGTCCAGGTGCGCGGCCGCGCTTGGACTGTGCATATCGAAGATCAGTCTGCCCAAGAGTAGCGCGGCCGCGCTAACTAGCTTCCCTTCTGCCTCATCTCGAAGCTACTAGCGCGGGCGCGCTACGACCGTGTTATGACCGTGCTAGGACCGTGCTTGTAGGTTCGCCAGACAGGTTTGGTCAGTTAATTTTTTATTTTTTCATTTTGATTTTACTTTTTTTTTCTTATTTCTTATTTACCCAACCCTAACCCCTCTTATCCTATTCCTCCTAAAACACTTCATCTTCTAAAACTCTTACTCTCCCCACCCCAAAACACACGCCTCTCTCCCTCCCCAAAATACTCTCAGCCCTCATCCTCACAAGTTCATTGCTAATTCAACCTTCAACACACTTCTTCAACTCTCAGAATCTTCTCACACCACAGGTATGTTTTCTCTTTGTCAATTTTTGTTAGGTTTTCTTTTTAACTCTTTATTAGGTAGTAATTTTTCTTCTCTTTTCTTAGAAGTAATTTGTAGTGTATATGTAGTGCTTGTGGGTGGTGGTAATCATGGTGTTGTATCTCTTACCTTAGTTGGTTGATTTTGGGGCAATTGTGGTGATAATTGTGTTACAACATGATTAATTGGTGGCTCCCGTGAATGATGCTCACCAAGTGTTTGTTTAAATGCCACAATGAATGTCAATGATATTTGTGACCAATTGTACGGGTGAAGTCTGAGTAACCATAGTTGGGTCACTTCTTTTGTACTGCGCTAATGATGTTCCTTATTGTAGATAATATGGCACCCCCCAAAAAGCGCCAAGACACTGGTCCTTCCTCCAGTAGACAAGCGGAATTATCTAGAGCACGAGCGTCAACTTATGCTAGTTCTTATGATAGAAACAAGTTCGTATTTGCTAAGGCTCAGGAACAGTTTGCTGATAAGGAATCAAAGGTGCCAATACCAGAACGTGGCATGGATACAACGTCCCTCCGGCATGACTGTTCGAACATGTTCAATGAGATGCTCCGCGCCGGTTGGATGTTTTCTTTGAAGAACCGGATGAAGCCAATGCGATGGTGGTGAGAGAATTTTATGCAAATGTTTTGGAGCATAGGAATGATATGGTTACCATGCGAAAGAGGCTTGTTGACGCCTCTATGGAATCCATTCGGAGAACCTACAGGCTGCCAGGTCCCGTGGCAGAGATGGATGACTTCTATGAGGTGTATGGTAGACGCTTCACTCAGTGGGAGACGTTCCTGCCAACTATTTGTGCCCCTGGCAAGGAGATTGAGTGGTATAAATACGGGGCTAAGTTCAAGTCGTTGGCACTCACCTTTGAAGCGAAGTGTTGGCTATACCCCATCAACAACTGCCTGATCCCGTCCCATAACACCACGGAGGTGAATGCTGCTCGTGCTTATTTGATCTGGTGTTTCATGAATGGCCACAACTTTGATGTGGCCAAGCTCATGCACGAGGAGATGTTTATTCATTTTCCAATTAAGAGGTATGGCTTCTTCTTCCCCTCTCTTGTCACTAGATTATGCGTGCAGCCCGGGTGCCGAAAAATTTGGCGGTAGATGGAAAAGTGCCGATAGAGGCTGCCTTTCGAGCAGAAAAGGTAACTATTGGAAAGGATCCCGTGGCGGCTGGTGGTGCTGAAGGGGAGAATGAGCCTGAGGAGGAAGAGGACGAGCAAGTAGAAGTGGGGGCGGATCTGCCCGCTCATGAGCATGTCGCCGACGTAGCAGGCCCGTCTAGGGCCCGTCGGAGTCATAGGCTAGACAATATGGAGTGGGAGATGGAAAGTTTGCGTACCTCGGTCATTGACTTGGGGTCGCGAGTTGATGCACTAGCCACCCAAAATGCAAAATCAGAGAAGAAAATAATGTGTTGGCTGTGGGCTCTGGGTCATGCTTGTCATCTGGACCCGGGGACGGTCTCCGATCAAGATTGATCCTTCAGGGAAGTTCCTTTACCTCACAGTTCTTTATTTTGTATGCCATGAGGACATGTCTTCCTTTTAAGTGTGGGGTGGGGGAAACTTTATTGTATGTGTATATATGTAGGAACATAATTGTTATATGTTTTCTTTTGTTTTCTTTTTTTTTTTTTTTGGTTTTTAGTTGTAGTTTAATTATGTAAATCAACTCGTCCTGAAAACGGATCTTATTCGACGGGGTTCTTGAGGGTCTAAGTCGACCAAAAAAAGACAGAAATATGTTGGGCTCTTCCTGACGACGGATTTCCTAGACAGTTTTCTTGAGGGAAGTAAGTCTAAAGAAAATACCAAAAAGATTTTCTGTTTTAGGTAGTGTAGTATCTCCCCCTTGGTTTTTCTTTGGACCACAGTTCTTTTCCAAGGATTTTTCTTGAACTGGGTGTAGTCAGTTTTTATTTTATTTTGTTTTTAGTTTTTATTAGGTACTTAGGGGATATTAGCTGAGATAGGAAGAGAACCCCTTAGCGTTGTTACACCTGAACACAGTAGACACTAGAGTGTGACGCTTAGTCTTAGTGTTGATTCTTGTTAGAGTGCCTTAAACTGTATGTTTGTAACTGACTTGAGTACTCAGACGAGAGTGTTTTGATAAGCTAATCTGGAGTGAGTATGTGCCATGTGTGTGTGAGTTGTATTGTATTCTATGTTATGCATTTGATGCCTAGAACTTGCCCTGTGTGTTTGCAAAGTTAAATAATAGCTTTATTTAGTCTTAGAAGTGACATAGGCATTTATTTGTTAAGCCAGATATATAAAGTATACCCACCTAAATGTGATCTATCGTAGTTAACCCCGTTGAGCCTATTTCTTTGGCAACCACATTACAAACCTTACCCAATTGTTTGAACGGCCCATCTGTTTGAACCCTTTTACCTCCCATGAGCACTTGAATTGTTATGAAGTATGTAAAAGTTAAAGTGTGGGGTGGTTGGTTTGGTTTTTGAGTAGAACCAATGAAATAGGGGAAAAGGTGTAGTGTTTTGAAAAATGAAAGAATAAGCGCCACTTGAAAAAAAGAAGAGAAAATAAAATAAGTAAATGTAGTCCTTGATAAGTGGAGGATTGATATAATTGCACCTAAAGGAGTTTGGGGTATTACAAATAGAAGTGTGGTGGAATGTCTGGCCTGACATAAGTTTGGTTCTGAATGCGAAATTAATTGTATTAAAAGTGTTTAGGGAGGTTAGTCACTATATCCAAATATATCCTACCCGTCCCTTAGCCTACATTACAACCAAATGAAGTCCTAATTGATATTAGACTGAATGGGCTCGATTAGTAGAGCAGTACACTACGGGCAAGCATATGGTGCATTTTTGTGGCATATGAATGTTCTTTCTGAGAGTGAGTGAATTTTGTCTATCTGAGTTCCTAATTGTCCTTAATGTTATGATTTGTAGAACTACTCTGTTGTGTGATGTGAGGGCATTTGATTCACGAAGGAAAGGTAACTCTTGACCTCTGTATAGAGTAAATTGAGTAAGTATGAATATTGCACGGCACGTGAGAGTCAACTCTTGAGGCAAAGATGTTACACTACTAGACGCAACTTTGGTGATATGTTCTTGGTGTGATACGTTAGGGAAATGCTTAGTGAAGGAACCTTTGTAGAGTATGGTGGATTGCTCGAGGACTAGCAATGATTTAAGTGTGGTGTGTTGATAATATGCTAGATTCATGTAGTTTAGCAACTATTTATACCCCCAAATTTACTATGTTTCACTGTTCTAGGAAGGTTAATTGACGATAAAATGGCTCTAATTGTGATTTTATGTTTTGCAGGAGCAAGTCGTGCTTATGAGGATATAGCACAGTGGTTGGAGCTAAGTTAAAGCAAGGAAAGCCCCTCGGAGTTGAGTACGTGTGAAAGAAGGAAGAGAAAAAGAGAAAAATAGCTGACCCGCTCTAGCATAGGCCAATCATGGCCTTAGCATGGCCACGCTAGAGCAGGAGAGCCCAGAAGAAACAGGACAGTGAATATTGCATTTAACGCGGCCATTAGCGCGGTTCGAGCGCGGCCGCGCTAGTCCGTCTAGAACGCGGTAACTTCAGGGGGAATTTTTGGAAGATCAGGAGTAATTCCACTTTACCTATAAAAGGTCCAGCTCGCCCAAAAAGAGGATATCAAGGTTTTTATAGTTTTGTTCAAGGCAAGAAGAGGCAAGAGGCAAAGAGGATAATTCGGCATCGAGTTCTACCTTTCTTCCTTTTGTTTTTATCATTCATGATGAATTTTGTAGTTGTTATTATGAACACAATTATGAGTAGCTAATTATTTAGTCTAGGGTTTTGATGGAACCTGTTGAAGGATGAACTTCATGTTGTGTTAATATAGTCTGCCCAGTTTAATCTCTATTTGTTCAACTACGTTCTTGTTGTAGTTGATTGATAGGATCCTCAATTAGTCGTGCCTATTTAGTATGTATTACTCGGGAGAGAGTGCATATTTAGGTAATTGTTGAACAACACCACTCCCAAAGTATATGAGGAATCAAGAACCGAGGGTTTAAAGGTGGGATTAGGGATAACAAAACCTTGGGTGCGATCTAAGTGAGCTGTAATAAAAGCCAGCTAGCGTAACTCGGGAGAGTGCGTCTAGTAAATTGTCGTAATTACTTGGGAGAGATTTACGGTAATAAGAGTGCTCATTATCGGTAGATATGATTAGGAAAATCTATATGACACATAACAGGAAAGGATTCCATCAATAGGGAAAATCACAACCTTAGATCCTTCTCTTATTTGTTTACAACTCAGTCATAGTTAACTCTTAGTTTAATAAATTTTATTAAGTTATATTTAGTAGAAATATCACCAATTGTTATTCAAAATATCTGGGAAGTTGATTATAGAGAATTTAGTGAGTCTGACAAAAGTAATTGATAGGTTAATTCCCTGTGGGATTCGATTCTGGGCTAAATACCCGGATTATATTTGCAACGACCGCTTAGTCCTTTTTATAAGGCATAGTTGGGCGTGATCAGTGCCATACAATACGACAGAATAGAAATGGGCTGAATTCCCCGCACCAAATCAATACCAAAGTCAATATCCCTGTCAGGCGGCATGCCCGACAGGTCTGAATGAAACACATCCGGATAGTTACATACCACCGGAACATAAACAATGGCAGGAGTCTCTGCACTAACATCTCCCACAAAAGCCAAGTAATAAAGACAACCCTTCTCAACCATACGCTGAGCCTTCAAATATGAAATCACCCTACTCGGTACATAGTCTATAGAACCACTCCACTCTACCCTCGGAAATCCCGGCATCGCTAAGGTCACGGTTTTGGCGTGACAGACTAGAACAACGTGACATGGAGATAACGAATCCATTCCTAATATCACATAAAAATCAACCATGCTAAGCAACAACAAATCCACTCGGGTCTCCAGACCCACAATAGATACCACACATGACCGATACGCACGGCCCCAAACAATAGTATCGCCCACAGGAATTGATACATGAACAGGTGAAACTAATGACTCACGGGGCATATCCAGAAAAAGAGCAAAGCATGATGAAACATATGAATATGTAGAACCAGGGTCAAATAATACAGAGGTCTGGTTGGGAGGACATAGAAACAGGCTTGACCACCCCCTGATCTGCCTCCCCCTCTCGGGCGACCCCTAGCTGACTAGGCTCCGCCCATCACTGGCTGAGATCCACCCCTAGCTGGCTGGGCGGGTGGTGGAGGAACTGGTGCTGGTTCCATCGGCCGAGTACTCCGTTGTGGAGTCCCACCCAATAGCCTAGGTAAATCTCTCATGATGTAACCAAAATTTCCGCACTCGAAACAACCCCTCCTCTGACGGAACTGCTGCTCCTGATGCCCCAAAGAACTACCCACATATACTTGAGTGGACGGGGTATGATGAGAACCTTGTGCTGGCAGTGCACTGAATGATTTCTGACCCTGCTGATGACTGTGAGAACCATGGCCAGATGATGCACCACGGTGAAATGGGCGAGCTGGCTGAGCATTCCTGAACTGACGACCTCTGCCGTGCTGAAACTGACCTCCATGAGAAGTACCACTGAATCCACCTGGTCCACGAGGCCACTTGGCCTCCCTCTCAACCCTCTCCTAACCACGAACCATCTCAATCTATCGAGCTATGTCGACAACCTCATCAAAGGTAGCACCAGAAACCCTCTCTCGGGTCATAAGCAGCCGTAGCTGAAAAGTGAGACCATCTATGAACCTCATGATCCTCTCCCTATCCGTGGAACCAACCAGATAGCATGTCGGGCCAACTCTGAGAATCGTATCTCATACTGCGTCACCAACATATCACCCTGACGAAGCTGCTCAAACTGTCTGCGCAGCTCCTCGCTGCGGGACTGAGGCACAGACTTCTCCAAAAATGCCACAGAGATTTTCTTCCAAGTGAGGGGTGTTGCACCAGCAGGACTACGCCTCTCATACGTCTCCCACTATCGGAGTGCAGCCCCAGAAAACTGAAATGTAGTGAATGGCACCCCACAAGTCTCCAAAATACCAGTTGTGCGGAGTATCCTCTGGCACCTGTCTAAGAAATCCTGGGAATCCTATCTCTCTCTGTGCCACTAAAGGGTGGAGGTTGGAATCTCCCAAACCTCTCCAACCTACGTTGATCATCCTCCGGCATAGCAGGAACTACATGCTCGTGAGCAGCTGCGACTGACTGGGCTAGTAGTGCCCCTAGTGTCTGAAGTACTTGAACAACCTGCTGCGGCATACTGGCGGCGGGAGTCTGGGTGCCTCCCCCGGCCTGAGAAGTGGATGCGGCCATAGTAACTGAGACCGCCTGAGCAAGGCCCATACACACTGATAGAATCTGGGCCAGGGCCTCCTGAAGGCCAGGAATCACAATAGGCACAGGTGGTTCTTGAGATGGTCCCATCGGAACATCTACCTCGGGGACCTGGTCCTGATCGAGGACAACTGGGGGACCTGTAGGTGCTGCCCCAGCTGCTGCGCTGGCGATGTCACTGCCTCTACCACTGCCTCTACTGCGGCCTCGGCCTCTCGCGGCCCGAGCTGGTGGTAATGGTTGTTGTCCCTCCTGATCGGTAGCACGAGTCCTCACCATCTGCGAGAATGAAATAACAGATGTTTAGTTACCAGAATGAACAGAACGCACGACAAGAATCAAAGAATGTGAAATTTTCCTAAAGGTTCTGCAGCCTCTCGAAGATAAATAAAGACGTCTCCGTACCGATCCGCAAGACTCTACTAAATTGCTCATGACTCGTGAGACTTATGTAACCTAGGCTCTGATACCAACTTGTCATGACCCAAATCTAAAGCATGTCTTGATGGAGTCTATCGTGATACAAGGCAAGCCTATTTCCCAAAATATCATTACTAATTTGATTATAAGAATTTAATAAAACATTTCCAATACTTGAATTTCTCATAAAATAAGTCAACTCTAAATATAAATATAGAAAATACGGAAACGAGCCCCAACCATCAGGGTGTCACTAAGTCATGAGCGTCTAAATCCATAAACTAATATATGAACTGTCTGACTCTCAATACAACCCAAAAAGAGGAATGGAAGATAAAAGGAGTAATAAGGTCCTGCGGACGTTAGCAGCTACCTTGCAATCTCCAAAGATAGCCGGCTTGAACTCAACGATCGTCGTGCTCTAATTCACTTAGATCTGCACATAAAGTGCAGGGTGTAGTATGAGTACAACCGACTCAGCAACTAACAGAAATAACTGAGGAACTGAGTAGTAGTGACGAGCTAAGCAGAACAATTCAATTATTACTTTTCACGGTTAAGAATAAACAGGAATAACAGGTAAATTTCATGAATCAGCAAATACTACCAAGCAATTAACATATAAATGCAGTAACAATAATAATACATGAAAACTCATAGCAATGTCACCCAATCCATCAGCCCTCAATGCACACGCTCAATAGGTACCTGCGCTCACTGGGGGTGTTCAGACTCCGAAGGGGCTCCTACAGCCCAAACGCTAATCTGCACAGACCACTCACGTGTTGCACGGATAACTCACGTGCTATCACATCATATTTGGATCCCGCACGGAAAACTCACGTGTTATAGTACAATCTGGATCCTCACGGACAATTCATGTGCTATGAAATATCTCACAACAGGCCCTCGGCCTTACTCAGTCATGCACCTCTCTAGCCTCACAGTTTGCAACAAATAAAGGAAAGCAGTCCAAATCAAGTATTGCAATATATCATCAAGATAATAGAGACTGAGGTAAACATGTATGAGAATTTCTATGACTGAGTATGATAATGTGTGCATTATAAAGCCTAAGCATGATCTCTAACATGAAGGCAGTCAAGTTCAACAAACATGTAAACACATAAACACATATAATGACTATTAGGGCTCGTAGCCTCACGGGACGGACCAAGTCTCAATCCCTCGCGGCGTACACCCACACGCCTATCACCTAGCGTGGGTATCACCTCCAAACAGTCACATGATATCAAATTCTCCGGGTTTATACCCTCAAAGCAAGATTTAGAATTGTTACTTACCTTAACAACATAGAATCCTACTCCGAGATGTCCTCGCCCTTTGAATCGGTCTTCAAAAGCTCCGAATCTATCCACAACCAGAACGATACTATCAACATAATCTAAAGAAATGAATTCCACAAGAAAAACTACAAAAATAGGCCAAAAATCCGAAATAGGCTAAAACCCGGCCTCCGGGCCCACGTCTCGAAACCCGACAAAAATTACAAAACTAAAAAGCTCGTTCACTCCTGAGTCTAACCATATCAATTTTATCTAAATCTATCTCCGTTTGGTCCCTCAACTCCTTATCTCAAACTCTCAAAAACTCAAGCCCTAACCCCTTCAACTTCACTCTGAATTCTTACTAATTTCATGATTAAATAGTGGAAAATCATCATAATGATACGTAATAAATCCCAAGTAACTTATCCCACTGATGTATCTTGTTTCTCTCTTGAATTTCACTGCCCAAAGTTCAAAACCGGCCAACAATGGTGAAGAAAGGGCAAAAAATCGCGAAGTGTGGCTTATATAGTTTCTGCCCAGAAGTCTCGCACCTGCGGACCCCATCTTCGGTACTCGGAGCGCATCTGGGACTTCTACTTAATCGCCCACTTCCGCATCTGCGGTTCTCCACTCGCAAGTGTGGGCTCGCAGGTGCGACAAAACCTCCGCACCTGCGCTCAAGCTCCGGTTGTCCATTTCTGCATCTGCGACCATCTCTCCGCATCTGCCGCTCCCCATCCACAGGTGCGGAAAAACACCAAAACTTCAAACACCAGAAAAACAACACTACAAACTTCAAAACCCAATCTGTTAATCACCCGAAACACACCCGAAGCCCGCGGGACCTCAACCAATAATACCAACAAGTCATATATCAATACACGAACGTAGTCGAACCTTCGGAACACCCAAAACAACACTAAAACACCAAATCAACCTCGGATTCAAGCCTAAGAACTTTTAAACTTTCAAAATTCGCCAATGATACTGAAACCTACCAAACCACGTCCGAATGACATCAAATTTTGCGCACACGTCACCAATGATACTACGAACCTACTCCAACTTCCAGAATTCCATTCCGACCCTGATACCTAATTTTTTCACTGCCGACCAAAATCACCAGATTTTCATATTTCGCCAATTTAAGCCTAATTCTACCACGGACCTCCAAATTACATTCCGGACGCACTCCTAAGCCTAAAATCACCCAACAAAGCTAACCGAAACATAACAATCCAACTCCGAATCCGTTTACTCAGAAGTCAACATCCAGTTGACTTTTTCAACTTAAGCTTCCTAATAAGAGACTAAGTGTCTCATTTCACTCCAAAACTACTCCAGACCCGAACCTACCAACCCGACACAACACAACACAGGTGAACAACACATAAAGAAGCAGAAATGGGGAAAACAAGGCTATAACTTTCGGAACGACCGGCCGGATCGTTACAGCCTTTCTATTCCTCCGGGGTAGGGGTAAAGTCTATATACACTCTACCATAGTAGGATTCTACTGGGTTGTTGTTGTTGTATACTTTTCCTTTCACGTATGAAATGTTGTGACTAAGAGATGGGACATACATTAGGGAGAAATTGTTTTAAAAATAAAAAGATATGGTGCAAATAAAAAAAATAACGCGTATCATACATATGGAAAATAACTGAATGATATAGTAAACCAGTCCACTTCTTCCGCTAAATGGTGCATTGAATAAGGATGCAAAATGCAAAAACTTCATATAGTAAACCAGCCCACTTCTTCCGCTAAAAAAGAAAAGAAACGAAAATAGGATAAGAAGGGATTACAAGTTCTAATTAAGTTGAAAAGGTAGCTTAATTACAGCTTGTACAAGAATTTATAGGAATCTGCTAAACCACATTAACGGGTTTACTAAGGACATCAATTGCAACCAGTAGCGAACCTAAACATGAATTTAGAATTGATAACATTTAGTGTTTCCAAGTTAGAGGTATATGTACATATCTAATTCACTGTGTTTATCTATTATACAAGCACGAAATCCCAATCTGAAATATTAATCGACTTTTTATCAATCTTCATATTTTAAAGTGGTAATTTATCTCAAGTTTAAACTGCATGATGAACGAATAACATACAGTGTGTCATAGCAAATTAGTGAAGGTAACAACCACACTACTACAAAAGTTTATAAAGATCGTGTGGCAAATGAAAAACCAAGCATACCATGCATATTCGGATAAATATAGTTTGATATCGTCACAATTCCTTTTGTCAACTAAAAAGGTAACAAAAACTCTTAAAGAAATTTTAGAAGATAGGAGGAAAATTAAAGTCACCTACAATCCTAATTTATTATTAGATACGATTATTTATAAACAAGGTTACGCTTCACTTTAGCATAGCCCTTGTGACTCCAATTCTCTCTCCGGCTGTTCTTCACCAGCTAATACTTCTCTCCCTCCTTTTTCTCCATATCCCACAATTATTAGGTTTTCTTCTTCTAAATTTAGTGAGAGATTTGAAATATGGAGAGACGAAAGTCAGAAAGCTTATATGATTATATTTCTTCAAAATTTCTACCGTTTTCTTTTGGTATACAAGTCTTTTTTGGTTGGGGTTTCAAGTTATGGAAATTCAGAGCTGGTTTGTACTGTTGATTATTATTGTTTTGCTGGTTTTTCTGTTGATTACTCCACTCTAATTCTCTGCACATTGGTACCCCTTAAACTCTTATGTAATGTTTTGACGAAGACCTTGAAATAAGATCTTGATAGTTATACTTATTCTCATTTTTTTAGCATTATTCTGTATTATTTTGAGTAAAGAAGCATGTTAGGACATCAACAAGTTTGATTTGTTGATATTCTTTAGCATGTATGACTTGAATCCTTTTCAAAGATGTTAAAATAGAAAATCAATTTTTATATTTAAATTTTCAGTTTCAGCTCAAGTAGAAGCTTTCAAAATTATAGGGTGTAGAAAGGAATCAATAAAATTCACGCTAGGTCGCGCACCATTTTTTGAACTCAATAGCCCATAACAAGAAGTCACTAAGCCATTTATCAAGAACGTGCATCTCGTTAAGACATAAGATAGCGCGCTTGGCCCATAGGCCCGATCTATCAACAACATAAATTAATGAGATGTTAATCATGTGTTTGTAATACATCATCTTGGATTTTGTTATAAAAAAAGTTATCTATTAATATGAATATTTAAGTAGTTTAATTTAAATTCCTGAAATATTAGACAAAGTTCTACTAAAAAACTTAAGAATTTGAAATAAAAAATTAAAAAATTGGGAATGCAATTTATCACATTCTTAAAATTGCCATACAACAAAGTATTGAAGAATTTTTGTTAGGCTTGGTGGCGATCAAAGTTAGTAACTAATTTGCAACTTCAGAAAAAGTTAAATAAAAAATATATGGAAGAAGAAAAAAGTTCACTCGGTTGGAAATTAAAATCCTTTTCCTTTATTTCAATTGTCTTCTCCTCTCACCGTTCACCATTTCCTTTCACAGTAGAAATGAACGGTAACTTCATTCATCAAATTAAGTTAGCATGTCAAAAGATTTTAATAACACTTTTTATAGTGAAAATATTCTTTTCTCTAAAGATGAGAAATTGAGAATAATAGAGGCATGGCACTGAAGGTGGCTCGGCAGTAAACTATTTAATAAATGGGGTAAAATTGGGTATTTCTATATAGTTAATTGGCTACAATGATTTACAATGTAACCTAATTGTTTACTAAAATATACTGTACATAATTAATTTCTAACACTATCTGAAAAATCAAGGTATATACGGTTTGGTATCTTCCAAAGAAATTTCAAATGATTTTTGGAACGGTAGACTCTGGTCCATGCTATAGCGAGGCTAACGCAAGAGTACTTGAGTACGATTACGGTTATGAAAAACTTATCGAAAGAGAAGGAAAGAGCGTAAACTCGACTTTAAAAGTTTTAGCTGCCTCCCTCCTGGTTGTGGGAAGTCACGGCGTAGCGTTGGCTCCACGCTACAGCATGACTCACGTGTAACCCAACCAACTTTTGAACTTCCAATTTTTTTTATTTTGCTTTTTATTACTATATCAATCTCATATTCACTTCCGATGCATTCCCAATATATATGAATTATTTTATCAGCATACTTAACCCCAACATACAATCTCAACAACACATTTGAAGCACAAAATGGATTTACGAGCATTATTAAGAAACTCGCGAGCATTAGATACCGTTCAAGATTGAAAATTACACCCCTTATTGGGCAAATTTTTGCATGTATATACTCAATTAAGCTACATAATTTACAATGTGACCATAGAATTTACTTATAAATATACCAATTGTACATAATTATCCGAAGCAATAGATGTCATAGATTTCTAACTCTACAAACACTATAAAGCCAAAGGGGTCCCTTGATTTGACACGGAGAAAAGAAGACATCTTGACGTTACAATAATGTCTGAATAATGACAAGGTAAACAATTTGGTACTATCCAAAAATCCCTTACTCCCTCCGGTCCATAATAAGTGACCATTTTACCTTTTTATTTTGGTTCAAAATCAGTGCCTATTTACATAATCAAGAAGGAATTAATTTTATTTTTTAAAAATTTGCCCTTATTTACATATTTCAATGTGTTAAGGTAATAGCTAATCAAGATTAATTTAGTAAATACATCTTTTTTTCTCTAAGAGTTCGTATTTCCTTAATGAGTGTGTCAAAAATAAAATGATCACTTATTATGGATCAGAGCGAGTATGATTTATGTTATGTGTGAAGCAACCATTTCAATTCTTGAAATTTTTACAATGAATGTTGACAACCAAATTTTGCAAAAGCAAAATATATCTTAGGCCGGTGGTTTGGTGATTAGCCATGT
Organism: Nicotiana paniculata; assembly: GCA_005239505.1. Classification (NCBI taxonomy): domain Eukaryota; kingdom Viridiplantae; phylum Streptophyta; class Magnoliopsida; order Solanales; family Solanaceae; genus Nicotiana; species Nicotiana paniculata. Next base: position 19,474 of record ML331988.1, read on the forward strand.
TATCATGGGGACAGCACTCTCAAATAAAGAAAGTTGTTTGTACCATGTACCTTTCTTGTTGGACTGAGTTTCAATCATCAATTACAATTGAAAAAAATAGTCCATTTTTTTTTCCGTCTATATCTTAAATAAAGTCTCAAATCTCAATTATAATTTGAATTTAAATTGTCGCATTTTCATCATATGGTCAAAAAGTGTCACATGATTGAAAATCTATTTTTCTCTGTCATTTCAAAATAAGAAACCGAGTACCCCACCCACACACCCACACCCCCAAAAAAAAAAACTTCTCTCTTGTCATCTCTGAAATGAATTGTTGTTTTCTATCTTTTTTAAAAATAAAATATGAAAGAAGAAGTAAGAGGGTAGGAGGATAAAAAGGTTATTTGTCTTGTCTATAAAACAAAAGAGCCTATTTTTGCAAAACATTCAAAAAAATTTGAACAAAACTTAAATATCAGACTCAGCGGGGTACATCCTACATAAATGAGAAAATGACCTAGCCCTTTAAAATTGTAATAGCCTATTTTTTTTTATTGACACAAAATATACCTCCGGCCCAAATATATTATATTTAATAGCCCAAAATAATTATTTTTGTATATTGTTGTATAGTGGCAATCTATTTTGTATAGTGACAGTTTATTTTGTATATTTTTTGTATAGTGACAGTCTATTTAGTATATCTTTGTATAGTGACAGTATATTTTGTATATAAATAGTATAGTGACAGACTATTTTAATATATTTTTTGTATTCTAAGCACTTTTATCTATCCAACGTGTATAGACTGTTGTATGATGTATAAAAGTGTATATATTATTCTTTTACCTTAATCTTATTAGACTATTTTGTATAGAAATTTATAATTAAGAAGCTACTGACATGTCTATTAAAACAAAAATCAAAGAACGATAAAGAACAAAATGATAGGTCCACCTCACAAAAAGATTAAAGTAATTCTATTGAAAAAGAAAAGAAACCGAGAGAAGTGAAATGTACAAAGGCTATCGTGTATATGTGGACAAAGATCAATCTTGTTTGTTTTGTTTACTTATTTACTACTTGGCTTCATCTTCGTTCATTGATTATCTGCCTTTTACCTTAACCTCTTTTTTCTTTTTGTATGCCAAACGCGAAATCGGCAGCTTCAATCTAGACACAAGTAAAACTCATGTAGCAAGAAGAATAGAGTAGTATCGGCTGATGGTGATACAAAATATAACAATTCGAGTTCAGGTTACAAAGGCAGATCTAAATTTTGTTACGAGAGTAATCACTGACTGACTAGAGCCACTAGTAAAAGTCCCTAGTGATGTTCGTGCTTTCAACCACATAAATTAAAGGAAAGAAGAATCCGCTAGAATAAGTTTCTATCGAGCCTCATCCAACTCAGGCTTCTCTTTCTTTAGGAATCCTAACTTAGTAATATCGACTACGTACACTGACGATGTTTATAAACTTTTGGCAACAAAGATTTATTTATTCAGATGCATCGTCATGATCCATGGAAGTTGTGGTGGCTGCAACATCAACTTTATTATTGTTTTTAGGGTATGACTTGTATGGGCCATTTTGTGGTTACCGGGTGATATAAGTTTGGCCCGAGTGGCTATAAATGAATTTTGCTCTACATAAATTGCTAAGGGATCTTTACATAAATAACTAGCAGCTTCATTGTTTACTTCTCTAATTGATATTTATAGATTATATACTACTAATTATATATAGTGTTATACATATATTGCATATGAACTATACATAAATTATATATTCACCCGTTATTTTTATTTTAAACGGTTTGACCAAAATGGTTACTCAGGTTAATTCATCAATTTAGGGGGCTAATCACAACTCTCTAAAATAGCCAAAATCAAAAAGGGATTTTTTTATTCCTATACACTATTTGAAACTTTATTACCCTTAATGTCCATGTTTATTTAATTACCCCACATAAACAAGTTTTGTTTACAAAATATATACAATCCACCTTAAAAGACTTCCAATTCATTATTTGTGCCTTCAATCAAGGGATGTAGTTACACCCTTTTCCTTTTTCTCTCCTCTTTCCCATTCTTTCCACCCACACCAGTTCCTCACACGACGCTTCTGTTTCAGTTTTTGTTCCAGTCTCTGTCTCATTCTCCTATTTATAAACAAGCAAACCCCATCAGTTAACAGAACTAATTCTAAGCAGTTAACAGAACTAATACCAAGTGTTCAAAAGGTGAATCTCTTTTACTTTATTATGAATATTAACAAAACAGCAAGAACTCCATCACAGTAAGACCTAATTTTGAGTGTGTAAAGGCAAATAATTTTTTGTACTATTAAGAACATTAAATAAAACAACAATAATCCCATCACATTAAACAAAACTATTTATGAATATTAAACAAAATATCAAGAATCCCATCACAACAACAATAACAACATGCCTTAGCAGCATAAATGAATATTTAGTACTTACTGATGAAGATTCAGAAGAAATGGATACTTTTTTGCTGGGGAATATGCAAGTACAACAGTATAACAAAGCTCTCATTTTCTCGGGACATATTTTTAAAAGTTGTTCATAATTCAGCAAAGATGATTATATGCAACTACAATATCATACCACTTAAATACAATGTTTATATAAATTTTATACAATATGTCTTTTATATATTTTGTATTTGATTTATATACAGTAAAAATAAATTTTATACAATATGTCTTTTATATATTTTGTATTTGATTTATATACAGTAAAAATAAATTTTATACAACTAATTATATATTATACAACTTATCTATAACTTTCACATATTATTTCTACCCAGTTAAATACAACTACAATAACATACAACTTAAATATAATTTTTATACAATATTATTCAACTTTCATATAATAGTTAAATAAAAAAAATATAAGCAATAGAATATAATTTTACTACAATTTTGTTAATATAATGTATATCATGTCTTCTTCTTCTTCTCCTTCTTCTTCGAGTTTCAATCTGAAATTCAGTCAAAGTCAAGTCTAATCTTTACCAAAACACCCTCAAAATTGAGATATAAACTCCAAACCATATTCCCAATTGTTTGCAACAACACCAATCCAAACAAATAATGATTTTGAAACTCCAAATTCGAATTCAAAGCTTCAAAGCTTTTTAATGATTGTCAATGGTGGAATTACTGTTCTCTTTTCCTTAGCTTTACATTACTGGAATTAGGGATTGAGAGATAGAGAGAGACGTAGAGAGAATTCCCATATTCTTTGCAACAACACCCAATTCAAACGAATAATATTTTTTAAAAATTTAAATTCGAATTCAAAGTTTCAAAGCTTTTTAATGGTTGTCAATGGTGGAATCGTGGGTGGGATATAGAGAGAGAAACGTGGGGGGAGTGGAATATATGGCAAAGTTATTTTAGGACACTAATTATTATCATTAATTCTCTTAAAATGTACATAAATGATAATTGGTATATAAAATGTAATTATAGTAAAACTTGAGTAGGGAGAGTAATATAATTTCATATAGTGTATAAGAATGTAAAAACCATTAAGATACAAAATAAAGCCCACTTCCATGCCAAAGGACCCAAACATGATTTTCGAATTTGATTCTACAAAAATACAAGTCAAGCCTACTTACAAAAGACCCAAACATATCAACCCAAATAGTCCACTGGATCAGCCCAAACCAACCTAGCCCATCAACCACAACCCAATTAATCTCTTTCTTTTCCTCTCAGAGCAAAATTCCAATCTATTTTCATCTCAAAGCCAGAATTTGCTACACCATTTCCATCTCTATCCAACCGGTTTCTCTGTTACAAAGATTTAATATCACAAAGAGCCATAATTGCTTTTATGAAAAGGTGTCCTTTTTATCTTTCCAACAACCCCAAGCTCGAAAATATGTTTGTTCAAATTGTCTATTTGTACTAATTTTTTTTTTAAAAAATATATACAAATATTAAATACAAAACTCAATAAAAAATATTTAAAATTATTAAATTCAGAACTCATAAAGTTGAAGGACCCACCAATTACACTTGATATATATATATATATATATATACTAGTAGGGATAGCGCGGGCTTCGCCCGAGCCCAACTTAAACAACCTATATTGTTTCATTATATATTGTGTTACTTCTGATTCTCACCGTAATATTTCGACTTTCTCTTATGAGAGGTCTCACTAATTTTTCAAATTCTTTGGCATGATTTTTTTGTAAGTACTAAAGAGAAATATAAAAAATACTATTATTGTAAATAAATATACAGTCACAATATCTGCAAGGACCCAAAAGCAAAGTGCATAAAGTTCTTTATCCTTTGACTTTTAAATTTCAGTTTTCAATATCATATAAGTTCGTCAAAAAGTAGATCGAGCTAACCGTGTTGTGAACTAAATCATCAGAAAGGAAAGACCATGTGTCCAAAAAGTGCGATCCTAGTTGATCTGCAGAGAGTTAAAAGAAAAGTCCAAAATGTTTAGGATCATTACTTATGTAAATACAAGTATTGATAATGAGCGAAGGAGCATACCAATTTACATTTGATAGCTTTAGTGAACTTGATAAAACTATATTTCAAGTAGGCTGCCCAAGATTAAGTACATGCCACCTCTATTAATATTTCCATATGTAAGCCATTTCTTCTCAGAAAAAGTATGTAATTGTGTCTCACAAAGAACTCATCGTATAGAGAATACATACTAACAGGAAAACTCTATCAATATGAGAAGACTATCCATAAGTACGTCAGTCAACATATTCAAAGACTCTTTTTTTCCTAAATCAAGTTACAATAAGAGGATTTTTAGTTAGGTCTCTTAGTTTACTGGAAAATTATACTTTCAACTCCTTTGTTTCACCTATCACAATTCCTTCTTATTTATACAAGACCTTTTAGTTGGCGAGTTAGTATCTTTGTGTCAAAGGAATAAACTTCACTAATTAAACTTTTTCAATGCAGTCAAATTCGCCAATAACTTGCACTAATCAAATGACTTATCAAAAACTCTTCTTATGTGTCAAAACAACAACAACAACTTGTTTTAGTGTGAACTCCTTCATGGTTTAATATGAGTGTGAACTTCAGCTAACAAATGGAGCAACTATAAAGCTACATAACTGATAGGTCTTCTTACGCAGAAAATTTACTTGCCAAATGAAAACATCAAGGCCATTTAACAATTGTCATCTAATGTTCACCAACTAACTTTAGTTATGGCTACTAAGAACCACTAAGCTTGGAAAGTAGGTAAGGAACACAAATTTGATGTTTCAATTTTTTGCTATGCAATAATAGCTGCCACATTCCTTTTTGCAGTCTAACCTATTTATACAAAATAAGTTACACAAGCTAGTTACCTAAGATACTATGAGAAGGAAATTCAAAATATTGTTAAGAAATAGAGAGTATGTTGTCCAGATAAGGTCACATGTTCTCAAGAAATTTATTGAGTCAGTCCAGCTTCAGCAACATATAAAGATAATAATTATGTATACATAACTAAGCAACTCTAAAGATGCAGGTTAAACATCTAACTGAATACATACACGGTCATTATCCGGATAGTAAACCCAACCAATAACTCAGGAAGTAATTGCTGCAAGCTTTGAGAATCTTGCTCGACCAATGAATAAATAGCAGGTCCTGATAGAGTAAATGAAAACTATTAGTTGTTTTCAAAGTGTAACGACCCGATCAGTCGTTCTGAGAGTTTTAGCCCCATTTCCCCAATTTCTGCTTCATTATATGTGGTTCAGCTCCATTATATTGTGTTAGGTTGGTTGGTTCGGGTTCAGAGTGATTGTGGAGAGAAATGAGACACTTAGTCTCTTAAGTTTGGTTATTTAGTGGAAAATTCAATCGGAAGCTGACTTATAGGTGTATGATCTCGGAATGTGATTTTTATAATTCGGGTAGTTTTGTTAGGTGATTTGGGACTTAGGAGTGTGTTCGAAATATTATTCGGAGGTCCGTGGTAGAATTAGGCTTGAATTGGCGAAATGATTTTTAGCAATTTTCGATCGACAGTGGAAAATTAGTTATCAGGGTCGGAATTGAATTTTTAAAAGTTGAAACAGGTTCGTAGGGTCATTTGGAATGTGTGTGCAAAATTTCAGGTCATTCGGACGTGGTTTGGTTAGTTTCGGCATCGTTGGTGAATTTCGGAAGTTTAGAAATCCTTAGGCTTGAATTTCGAGTAAATTTGGTGTTTTGGTGTTGTTTTGGGTGTTTCTAGGGTTTGACTAAGTCCGTGGGATGATATGTGGTGTGTTGGTATAATTGGTTGAGGCCCCGAGGGGCTCGGGATTGATTTCGGATGGTTAACGGAGGTTTTAACTTGGAAAATGCAGCAAAGCTGCTGATGGTGCCAGTTTACTGGTGTGTCCGCACTTGCGGATTGGGGACCGCAAGTGCGATAGTCGCAGGAGCGGGAGGCGACGCAGATGCGCAGAAGATCGCAGAAGCGGAGTGGTTGACCACATCTATGGGCCCGTAGGTACGAGGCATGGGGCGCAGGTGCGGAAACTGGGGAATAAGTGGGAACTCGCAGATGCGCACCTGGGACCGCATGTGTGAGTCCGCGGGTTCGAGCATAGTGACCGCATGTGCGGAACCCCTGGGCAGAATATATAAATTCCAGCATTCGCGAATTTTCTTATTTCCACCATTTTTGAAGACGAGTTTGGAGCTTTTTGAGGGGTTTTGAAGAGGGATTCAAGGGGAAACGCATTGAGGTAATATTTTTGAACCTAACACTCGATTCTATGGTGATCTTCAGTTAGATAAGCATGAAATTTGTGGAATTTAATGGTATAATTTGAGGGGTTAGGGCTTTAAAATTTGATACTTTGATTTAAGGATTTGAGGGGTCATTTGTCGTCGGATTTTGATATATTTGGTATGTATGGACTCGTGAGAGTGTAAGGATTCTAGTTTTGTAATTTTTGTCAAGTTCCGAAACGTGGGTCCGGGGGTCGGGTTTGGCCAAATTCGGGATTTGTGATGTAATTTGATAATTTTGATGTGGGCTTCACTCCTTTAGCATATATTAATGATATAATACTGATTTTGGTTAGATTCGGGGCGATTTGTGGCCGAGTCGAGCGGCTAGGGCATTGCGGAGTAGAGTTTTGGCTTGATTGAGGTAAGTAACGCTTCCAAACTTGGTTCTGAGGGTTTGAAACGCTGAACTACGTGTTATATGATTTGAATTTGGTGACGCACACGCCAAGTGACGCGCGTGCGGGCGTGCACCTTGAGACTTGTGACCTGGTTCATTCCATGGAACCGTTTAGTGGTTCTCCCTTGATGATAATTGTGCTTCTATCAGTGTGATAAATGTAAACATGCTAGAAATCATGCTAAATTTTATGTTAAGGCTTCATGCCGTTACTGTTGAGACCCGAGCAGTCGTCTTAATGCAGACATGCTAGAAACCATGCTAGATATTATGTTAAGGCTTTGCATCGACATTGTTGAGACCCGAGTTGTCATTTACTTCTGTCATATTATGTATTTCATTGATATTATATATTCAGTCATGTCATAGCATATCATATCATGTCTCAGTCTCGATAATTGTTAATTTTGCACATTATATCATTGATTCGGGCTAGTTCATGGATTGTGACCCCATGTGAGCGAGACTGGAGAGTGATGATTGAGTGAGGCCGATAGCCTAATATTGAGTGAAAAATATGGGATCGGGCTGCATGCCGTAGCATGTTATATTGATTATGCCTGGATCTGGCTTATGATAACGCTTGGGCTGTAGGAGCCCCTCCGGAGACTGTAACACACCCCCAGTGAGCGCAATGATATTTGAGGGATGGATCTTCCCTGGACATGGATCTTGTCCGAAGTGTTTATGTTCGGCGATGGATTTTCTCCATGAGGCTGGATGCCTGTTTTTCCCCGGTACTGAGCGATTGATGTCAGTGATGTGTATACGTATTCTGGGATGGATCTTCCCTGGACATGGATCTTGTCCGAAGTGTTTATGTTCGGCGATGGATTTTCTCCATGAGGCTGGATGCCTGTTTTTCCCCGGTACTGAGCGATTGATGTCAGTGATGTGTATACGTATTCTGGGATGGATCTTCCCTGGGCCATCGAGCCATTTACAATATCGAGTGGTTGTGAGATGTATCATTATCTGGAGATGGATCTTCTCCATAGGGCTGGATCGGCCTTCCTCAATCCTGAGTGACTTCTGTCTGATGTGTATATAATCTGGGATGGATCTTCCCTGGGCCATGCGAGCCATATACAATACTGAGCGGACGAGTATTTGAGAGTGGGAGTGCATTGTGCACTTCATACTGCTGATGTATTGGCATGTAAAATACATTGAGTTATTTATGTGAAACTGTTCAGAACCGTACCTGTCTTATTACCTTGGGCTGTCTAATTAACTGAAAGCATGCCTAAATTTCTGTACATTGGTTATGTTGTAAATGTGGAGGTTTAGTCCGTCACTACCTCTCAGCTCACAGTTTGGTCTTATTACTTACTGAGTTGGTGTACTCACGTTACCCCCTGCACCTTGTGTGCAGATCTAGGTATCCCTGGCCATGATAGTGCCAGTTGATCATTTTGGCTGCGGATCATTTTAGGAGAGGGCGAGGTAGCTGCTTGGCGATCGTAGACCCGCCTATCTCTTTCCCTATCTTCCTTGTGTATTTTTATTAATTATTTCTAGACAAAGTTGTCTTGTTAAATTTTGGGAACAGTTGTAGTATTGGCTCATGACTCAGTGACACCAGATTTTGGGATTTCTCTTTTTACAGTATCTTGGGTTTGAATCTATCTTTTATTTCGGTTCTCCTCTGATGAAAAAGGGTAATATTTAAATATTGTCATGATAGAAAAATCGAATTGGTTAAGAGTGTAGGCTTGCCTAGTTCCATGATAGGCGCCATCACGACTGGGTTGATTTTGGAGTCGTGACACAAAGGTATTGATTGTGTAAAATAGAAACCATTATCTCTTCCAATAATAAAAGTGCAGAAGTGAGACATATAAAATATATCAATGAGCAAGAAGGAGACATAAGTTAAATATGAGCAAAGTTCTATTGTTGCAATGACATGGCTACTAACTGACATATATTAAAGTACTCAACATTTCATACCTTTAAGATAGTAATCAGAAATAGTAATTTGATCCTGAGTGTTTATTTTAATTAGAGCAATTCATAACACTCTTGTTTATACCCAACTAGAAGGGCTAACTACACAACTCAGATTATCCAAATCTTTACTTTGGGACAAAGAATGGAAAAAATGAAAGCTCTATAATTTACAGGTTATATATTAAAGATTACAGTCTGATTATCAGTTTATTGAAGCTCAGTGAATTCATACTTATAATCCTTCAAACAATAGAGTTGTAGTAAAAGATCCAACATGATAGATCAACACTAACTTTTTTAACTATGCGCTTACCTTGAAAGAGAAAAACGGAGCAGCGAAGAACGTCACTGAAGTCGTGAAGATGAACAAACGGTTTTGATCGTTATACTCTGTGTTTCATATAAACCCAACTATAGATACACAACAAAATACCTAAAAATAACTTTTGAAACCAATGAGCCTGAGTTTTATACCATGCAAAGGATTATATGTTATTGGCACCTACTAAACTCAAACCAATAACAAGAAGAATAAGTTTTAGTCAAGATAAAAATAAACCATCAAATAGATTGCTTATTTCATGACCAACTGGTTCTGGAGTATATGGAAAAAATAATAAATTTAGCTAAATAATAACAACAAGATTTATTCATATTAGGTTCCTATAACCATATGTATGTATAGCAGCAATTAAAAAAACTGCAAGATGACATTAAAGTGGGTAAGCAGATATGTCCAATTGGACCACTCTACTCTCAGTTGCTATCGTTCGTGAGGTAAGAAAAATTTAAATTTTTTTCCTTGTCTCCATTTTAGGATGTAGAAAGGTATTTAATAAGGAAAACTGCAGAGTGATAGCTACCAAGATACAAAGTTCTATACTACATGAATTAATACATCTTTAGACACATGACAACCAACTTTAACCAAGCCTCATTCATATTCCAAGGAGAAATTTTGTCAAGTTCTCAATTTCGAGAAGTAAAAAATCCAAAGAGTATTGGCATGTGAAAATTAATATTGTGTGTAAATTAATAGTAATTAGTATCTCTAAAGCTAACACAATGAACATTACTTTTTTTTAACTAAGAACACTTTCTGAATGATCTAGGACATGCCTTTGACACTTTTAAATAATGTTGCTTCATTACGATTTTGTATTAGCATCTCTAAAGCGTTGAAAGAAGTACAGAATCACACTTAATCGCAATTTGAATGCCAAAATAATGAAAGTATAATTTCTTAAAATATTATTCTTGCCTAATATTCTCTCGGCGCAACTTATCTTTTTCGAATGTGCTGTAATTTTACCATTTTATAAGCCTGAGCCAATATCAAAGTAACAGACACAACATAGCTGGGGAAAAACTTTTTAAACCCATGCAATTACCTTGAAAGAGCAAAAGTGCAGCTGACAGATGACGATGTTACTAGTGTTGCAAGGAGATGACCAAATTGCACTGTTATTCAAAGAAATCCAGTAACATATGTAACCTTTGAAAATCAAAGAGAAGAAAGTAGAAAAACCCAAAGAAAAACAGAGAGGAAACAAAACAAATCAAAAGGATTTACTTTGGTAGAAGAAGCTTGAGCGGCGAAGAACTATGCGTCTAAAATTGAGGAGAGAGAAAATTGTTCTTCAAATTCGGTAGCGGTGATTGCCACGACCTAGGTAGAAAATGACCTATTGAGTCTACTTCTGATCCGAATAGTTAACAATAAATAAGGATATAATAGACAATTGAAAGCAAATAGCACATCAAATGACCAGAATACCCTCGTCATAAGAGGCATGTTGACAGAGAGCTCTCTGCTACTCCCTCTTTATATATATATATATATATATATATAAAGTTGAGAATAGAAAAGATGACGTGGCATCTCTAAGATTAGGATTTTCATTTATCCTTTTTATCAATGTTTTTGGGTTTTTTTGGGTCCAAAAATCCTCATTCCTGACTCTTTAAAATTAAATACACTTAATTTTTGTGCGTTACTCTTTTGCAATTACTCAATATTTATCATTCTCTTTAGTACCTAATTAATATTATAAACCTTTAAGATCATTATCATCATTTTGCTGGAACGGATATGACAAAAAGAGTCCTTAAATCATTTTCATTCAATTTCTTTTATAATAATTCAACATTAATTATCCTAATTTATTACATCTCATTATGTCTCAAGAGTTACAAAAAACCTTTATATCTATTCGCCTTTTTCTTTTTTTAAAAACAAGCTCTTCAACTCCCTTATGACTAAATTCGGTATGTTCACCTTTTCTATATAATAATCTCATACCTCCATCGTTTTGTGTAACCTTCGCATTTGTCACGATTCAAAATCCCACCTTCAGACTGTGATGGCGCCTAACGTTGCATCCGCTAGGCAAGCCAACATGTTAACTCAATTGATTTATTAACAAGTGAAAGTAACAAACACTGACTAGATAACTGAGATAAAGTGCGGAAGCATTAACAAAATCTAAATAACAATAGCTAATAACGAAGAAATCCCTTGAAGTACAAAACTCAGAAATGGAGTCATAACCTCACGAACCCGTCTAAGATTTAGCTAAAAACAACAGCTTGAAATAAAATGATATATCTGTCTGGAAACACATAGATGACAGAATGAAAGATAGACAGTGACGCCGAGATCCACGAACGTCTGCGGAACTACCTCGGTGTCGTCTGAAATGGACCGAAGGATACTCCCCCTAACGATGTTCACTGGGTCCGACTGCGTAATCTGCACAACATAAAGAAGTGCAGGTGTATGATCAGTACAACTGACCCCATGTACTGAATAAGTGCCGAACCTACCCTCAGAAAAGTAGTGACGAGGCTAGGACACAATAACAAATTGTACCTGTGCAGATCTATAGTATAGCAGAAAATAAACAAGAAATACAGTTACGAGGAAGAACATGCTAGGGATAAAAGGGGCAACATTTTCTAACACAGTAGAATCAAGTACTAACGGAAATGTAGAAGTAAAACAAGAAATAACAACTCGAAACAAGTAAAAATAGACAGGAGAAGGCAAGTCATGTCCCCTCGTGCAAAGCCTCAAAATCACGCGGCACGGAATGTCCCCTCATGCATAAATAATAATGACTCGACGCGGAATGTCCCCTCGTGCATAAATAATAATCACTCGGCATGGAATTTCCCCTCGTGCATAAATGAATATAAAAGCCACAATTGATATGAAAGGTTGACAATACGACATTTCAAGTGTACGGAAATAATTAGCAAAATTCTATTGTCCCGGCAAGGGACTCAGCTATAACCAATCTCACTAAGAATTATAATGTCAACAGTAAAACCCTCGGCCGAGCACATAATCAATAATTTTCTACATCATAAAATAACCTCAAGATACCGCTTCCAAGGTTCCCAATAATTCACGGCACATAGAATATCAAAGAACATTAAATAACTCATCAAAATTCGACTCACGG
>MDKI01068763.1:0-21872 GCA_005239505.1 Nicotiana paniculata
ACTCCGGAGGGGCTCCTTCAGCCCAAGCGCTATATCGCTGCGGCGTGCAGCCCGATCCAACATGTCTCGCTGCGGCGTGCAGCCCGATCCAATATATACCGCTGCAGCGTGCAACCCGATCCAATATATATGTATATAATACTGCGACATGTAGCCCGATCCATCACTATCCTCACAATCTGGCTCTCGGCCTCGCTCAGCCATCACCCTCACAGGCCACTCGGGCAACTCACCACAAATCACGGGGACTCAGCCCAAAATATCTTTCATTTGTTTGAAAACAGGGTGATAAATAGGAATAATTAGTAAAGAAGTATAAATTTTGACTGAGATTATATTTTCTATCAAAAACAGTGTGAAAATAGTAGTAAAAACACCCATGAGGGTCCAAAACAGATCGGCACGAGGCCCCAGACATGGAATACAACCCAAAGCATAGTATAAATCTCAAAAATAAGGAATATCATATGATTTCAAATCAAATATGCGACTAGTAGTCGCTACGAGACGAATCAAGTCACAATCCCTATCGGTGCACTCCCACAAGCTCGTCACCTCGCATGTGTGTCACCCCACTTATCAAATCAGTACAAAATACCGGGGTTTCATACCCTCAGGTCTAGATATACAATTGTTACTTATCTCAACCCAGATGAAAAACTACACTGCGATGCCTTTGCCCCTCGACTCGGCCTCAACGCGCCCCGAATCTATTCAAAACAGATTCATATCATCAAAATATGCTAAAGGGATAAAGCCCACTCAAAATTATCCAATTTACATCACAAATGCCGAAATTGGCCAAACCCGACCCCCGGGTCCATGACTCGGATTATGATAAAAGGCATAAAACTAGAATCCTTACGCTCTCACGGGTTCATACATACCAAATACATCAAAATCAGACCTCAAATGGTCCCTCAAATCCCCAATTTATACTTTTAAATTTCAAGCCCTAATCTCCCAAATTTTTCTACTAAAATATGATTAAACAATGGAATAATTGTCATAAACACAAGATACAAGCTCCATGTAGCTTACCTCACTGAATACACTTGATTCCCCCTTGAAATCCCTGATCAAAGCTTAAAAATATGTCAAAAATGGTGAAGAAAATGAGATAATTTCGCGAAGGCCACCTTATATATGTTTTGCCCAGCGATGTCGCACCTGCGGAAAATCCCTCGCAGGTGCGGAATCTCACTTAAACCCAAAATCCCGCATCTACGATCTTAAGCACACACCTGAGGGCCCGCAAGTGCGATTCAACTTCCGCACCGTGCTCCCAAGCCAGGTTCCAAAACTCCGCATCTGCGCAAGGTGTTCCGCACCTTCACCTTCGCACCTGCAGCTCCTCGTCCGCAGGTGCGGCCACACGAGAAAGCCTGGTGGCTGTAATTTTTCCCAACTTCCAACCTTCCGAAATCAATTCCGAGCCCCTCGGGGCCTCAACCAAAAGTACCAACAAGTTATATATTAACATACCAATCTAGTCGAACCCTCGGAATGCTCAAAATAACACCAAGCACCAAATTGAATCCAAATTCAAGCCTAAGGATTTTCTAAACTTCCGAAAATCGCCAACGATGCCTAAACTACCCAAACCACGTCCGAATGACCTGAAAATTTGCACACACATCCCAAATGACACTACAGACCTATTCCAACTTTCAAAATTCCATTTCGAACCCGATAGCAAATTTTTCAATGCCGACTAGAAATCGTCAAAAATCCATTTTTGCCAATTCAAGCCTAATTCTACTCCGGACCTCCGAATGACATTTAGAACACACTCCTAAGTCCCAAATCACCTATTGAAACTATCTGAGCCACGAAACCCCCATTCTGAGATCATTTACCTACAAGTCAACTTCTGGTTGACTTTACTAACTAAATCACCAATCAAAGAGACTAAGAGTTTCATTTCTTACGACAACCAACCCAAACCCGAATCGATCAAACCATCATAACACAAAAGAGCTCAACCAAACAAGAATGAAGCAGAAATGGAAAGAAAACAGGGCTAAATTCTCGGAACGACCGGTCGGGTCGTTACTTTCTCCCCCTCTTACACAAACGTTTGTTCTCGAACGGGTCTAGAAACATACCTGGAGTCTCAAATAGGTGGGGGTATCTGCTCTGCATCTCCCGCTCGGTCTACCAGGTGGCCTCCTCCACCGACTGCCCTCTCCACTACACTTTTACTGAGGCTATATCCTTAGACCTCAACCTTCTGACCTGACGACCCAAAATAGCTACTGGCTCTACCTCATAAGACATATCACTCTCAAGTTGAACCGAACTGAAGTCCAAAACATGAAATGGGTCACCAATATACTTCTGAAGCATGGAAACATGAAACACTGGATGCACGCTCGACAAGCTAGGTGGCAAGGCAAGTCTATAAGACACCTCTCCAACCCTCTGAAGCACCTCAAAAGGCCCAATGAACTGGGGACTCAACTTTCCCCTCTTTCCAAACCGCATAGCACCCTTCATGTGTGACATCTTCAGCAGAACTTTCTCCCCAGCCATGAAAGATACATCCTGGACCTACCGGTCCGCATAACTCTTCTGGCTCGACTGCGCCGTGCGAAGCCGCTCCTGAATCAACTTCACTTTATCCAGAGCATCTTGTACCAAGTCCGTACACAAGAATCTAGCCTCACCCCGCTAAAACCAACCAACCGGAGATCTACACCTCCTCCCATACAAAGCCTCATATGGAGTCATCTAGATGCTCGACTGATAAATATTATAATATGCAAACTCCGCAAGAGGCAGAAACTGGTCCCATGAACCCCCAAAGTCAATAACACAAGAGCGCAACATGTCCTTTAGAATTTGAATAGTGCGCTCGGACTGCCCTTCCGTCTGAGGATGAAAAGTCGTGCTCAACTCTACCTGAGTACCCAAATCTCTCTGCACGGACCTCCAAAACTGCGATGTGAACTGAGTACCTCTATCGGAGATGATGGAAACTGGAGCACCATGCAGTCGAACAACCTCCCTGATATAAATCTCAGCTAGCCGCTTCGAATAATAAGTAGTACCAACAGGAATGAAGTGAGTGGACTTAGTTAGCCGATCCACAATAACCGATAGAGCATCAAACCTCATCGAGGTCCGTTGGAGTCCATCTACAAAATCCATGGTGATCCGCTCCCACTTCCACTCAGGAATAACCAAACTCTGATGCAATCCACCTGGTCTCTGGTGCTCGTACTTGACCTGATGGCAGTTGAGACCACGAGCTACAAATCCAGCAATATCCTTTTTCATCCGCCTCCACCAATAATGTTGTCTCAGATCCTGATACATCTTCGCAGCACCCGAATGGATGAAATACTGCGAGCTGTGGGCCTCCTCAAGAATCAACTCCTGAAGCCCATCCACATTAGGCACACATATCCAATAATGCATCCTCATAACACCATCATCGCCAATAGCTCCATCCCTGGCATCACCTCGCCGGACCCTATCCTGAAGAACGAGCAAGTGTGGGTCACCATACTGGCGCTCTCTAATACTGTCATAAAGAGAAGACCTGGAGGCTTCACAAGCCAATACCCGACGGGGCTACGATAGATCCAACCTCACCAACTGGCTCGCTAAGGCCTGAACATCAAGTGCTAATGGTCTCTCGGCTGCTGGAAGATATGCTAGACTCCCCAAGCTATATGCTCTGTAAATCAAGGCATTGGCCACTATATTGGCCTTCCCCAGATGGTATAGAATAGTGATATCATAGTCCTTGAGAAGCTCCAACTATCTCCTCTGACGCAAATTCAGATCCTTCTATTTAAACAAGTGTTGAAGGCTACGGTGATCAGTAAAAACCTCCCAATGAACCCCATACAAATAGTGACGCCAAATCTTCAAGGCGTGAACAATGGCTACTAGCTCGAGATCATTCACCGGATAATTCTTCTCATGAGTCTTCAACTGGAGCGAGGTGTAGTCAGTCACCCGGCCCTCCTGCATCAAAACATAACCAATGCCTATCCTCGAGGCATCACAATACACGGTATAAGAACCTGAAGCTGCTGGTAATACCAACACTGGAGCTGAGGTCAAAGACGTCTTGAGCTTCTGGAAGCTCTCCTCACACTCGTCTGACCACCTGAACAGAACACCCTTCTGAGTAAATTTGGTCAAGGGTGAAGCATTAGAAGAAAACCCCTCCACAAAGCGACGGTAATACCCCGCCAAACCAAGGAAGCTCCTAATCTCTATAGTTGAGGACGGTATGGGCCAATTGTGCACCACCTCTATCTTCTTCGGATCGACCTGAATACCCTCGCTGGACACCACGTGCCCCAAGAAAGATACTAAGACAAGCCAAAACTCACACTTGGAGAACTTTGCATAAAGCTTCTCCTCCCTCAATCTCTGCAATACAACCCTCAAATGCTGGGCATGCTCCTCCTGGCTACGAGAATACACCAGTATGTCATCAATGAACACAATAAAAAGGAATCCAAATATGGCTGGAATACACTGTTCATCAGATGTATAAATGTTGTTGGGGTGTTGGTCAGCCCAAAAGACATCACCAAAAACTCATAGTGGCCATAACGGGTCCTGAAAGTCGTCTTGGAAACATCTGAATCTCGAATTTTCAGTTGATGGTACCTGGATCTCAAGTCAATCTTAGAGAACACCCTAGCTCCCTGAAGCTGATAAAACAAATCATCAATGCGAGGTAGAGGATACTTATTCTTGACTGTAACCTTGTTCAACTGCGTATAGTCAATACACATTCTCATGGAACCATCCTTCTTCTTCACAAACAACACCGGTGCACCCCAAGGTGACACACTAGGCCGGATGAACCCCTTTTCTAGGAGTTCATGAAGCTGCTCTTTCAATTCCTTCAACTCCACTGGTGCCATACGATACGGTGGTATAGAAATAGGATGAGTGCCCGGCACCAGATCAATGCCAAAATCAATATCCCTGTCGGGCAGTATGCCCGACAGATCAGTACGAAACACGTCCGAATACTCACGGTCTACAGGAACAGAATCAATAGTGGGGTCTTAGCACTGACATCCCTGGCAATAGCCAAATAAGACAGACATCCTTTCTCTACCATACACTGAGCCTTCAGGTATGAAATCACCCTACTAGGCACATAATCAATAGAACCTCTCCACTCGACTCTCGGACATCCCGGCATTGCTAAGGTTACGGCCTTAGAGTGACAATCTAGAACAGCATGACACAGAGATAGCCAACCCATTCCCAATATCACATCAAATACAACCATGCTAAGCAATAGAAGATCCAATCGGGTCTCCAGACCCCCAATAGATATAACACATGACCGATACACTCAGTCCACATTAATAGTATCACCCACCAGAATCGACACATGAAGAGATGTGACTAGGGACTCGCGGGGCATATCCAGAAAATGGGCAAAATATGATGAAACATAGGAATACGCGGAACCAGGATCAAATAAGACTGAAGCATCTCGGTGACAAACTGAAACAATACATGTGATCACAGCATCAGAGGCCATAGCATCTGGTCTGGCTGGAAGTGCATAAAAACGGGCCTAACCTCCATCGGATCGACCTCCCCCTATAGGGCGGCCTCTAGCTGCCTGACCCCCACCCCTCGCTGCTTGAGCGGGTGGTGAAGTAACTGGAGCTGATGTCGAGGGCTGACCCCTATGCTGGGATGGACCCCCAAGAAAATGAGGACACTGCCGCCTCATATGCCCAAAATCCCCACACTCGTAACAACTCCCCGGTGCTGGAGACGGGGACTGAAGTGAACCCCTAGCACCAGGATTACTTATGGAAGGATCAGGCATAGATGAGTCCTGAACCTTCGGTGCTCGAGATGAACTATGGGCTGGAAGAGCACTAAATGACGGGTGCCCCTGATGAGAACTGTGAGGACCACGACCAGCGGATCCCCCATGATAACCTGAGCGGCCCGACTGAACCTTTCTGAATGGACGGCCCCTGCCGTGCTGGAACTGACCTCCCGAAAGAACACCACCATAACTTCCAAATCCTCGAGGCCTCTTGGCCTCCCTCTCATCTCGCTCCTGGCGACGAGCCGACTCAATCTCTCGGGTAATATCAATAACCTGCTCAAAAGTTGCACCCGATACCCTCTCTCTGGTCATAAGAATACGAAGCTGATACGAGAGGCCATCCACAAATCTCATGATCCTATCTCTCTTGGTAGGGACTAACCAAATAGCATGACGGCCAAGCTCTGAAAACCTCATATCTACTGTGACACTGTCATATCTCCCTGTTGCAGCTGCTCAAACTGCCTGCGCAGCTCCTCTCTGCGGGGCTCTGGAACGTACTTCTCTAAGAAGAGAGTGCAAAACTGCTGCCAAGAAAGGGACTGCACCAATCGGCCTATCCCTCTCATAAGCCTCCCACCAATTAAATGCAGCTCCTGAGAACTGAAAGGTAGTAAATGAGAAACCGAATAAACTGGGACTGCTTCCGGGGTCTGAAGCCCCTGAATAACCTGCTCAAGTGTACAGGCAGCTGGAGTCTCAGTGCCTCCCCCGGCCTGTGAAGCAGCGATTGATGTAGGAATAGCGACTTCCTGAGCAAGACTGGTGCATGCAGTCAGAATCTGGGCCAAGATCTCTTGAAGACCCGAAATAACAATAGGCACAGCTTGTGCCTGAGCTGGTCCCGCTGAAGCATCTGGGGCTGGGACCTGATCTGGAACAATAGGCGGGTCTATAGGTACCGCCCTGGCAGCTGCGCGGGCTACACCCCTACCTCTACCACGGCCTCGATCGCTCATGGGTCCCACTGGTGGTTGATCAGCTTGTCCGATAGCGCGTGTCCTCACCATCTGTGAGAGAGTGAAACAATAGAAGTTTAGTTGCTAGAATCACTAGATTCGCACGACAAAAATTCAATAAATGTGAGATTTTTCCTAAGAGTTCTGCAGCCTCTCGAAGATAAGTATACACGTCTCCGTACCGATCCGCAAGATTCTACTGAACCTGCTCATGACCGGTGAGTCCTATGTAACCTAGGCTCTGATACCAACTTGTCATGACCCCAAATCTACTCTGGCGGTGATGGTGCTTATTGTGGTACTAGGCTAGCCAATTTACTGAACATAATACAAGGAACTTCCCATTTGAATCAATAAAGAGATTTATGAAAAATCTTCCACTCTCAAGATTTTACAAATGCGAATAAGTAATGAAAACATCTGAACAAAATCCCCAAAACCCGGAGTCAACCGTCATGAGCAACTAAATAGAACACAGTAACTGACACGATTTCCTTAATACATCAAGTCTAGGAAAAATGTAAATGGCAACAATATGAGAGAAAGAAGGGTGGGGTTGCGTACGCCGTGCAGCTGCCTCACAATCTCCGACAACTGCTCCATTGATGAAGAATCAAATCTCACTCGACCCGGGCACCTAGATCTGCACACACGGTGCAGGGAGTAACGTGAGTACACCAACTCAGTAAGTAACAAACATAAATGAGGACTTGAGTGCAGTGACGAGATTTTATAATCATGAAAATTCATATAGTAAACATCAGTAGAAAACAATAAATCAAGTCAGGGATCTATGTCCCAAAAGTTTCATAAAACTCCAGTTTTCCCTTTCCAAATTTCATATAAAACATTGGTTCAACATTTATCTTTTAGAGGCAAAAATGTAAAGAAGAGTGAAAACAGTAGTTTCATAACATATAAGCCCCTCGGGCACAGTGTCACTCACAATATAAAGCCTCTCGGTCAAGCCTCTCAGTCACTCGTGACTCATCTCTCGCCAATCAGCACTCACACTCAGCACTCACGCTTTATAGGTGCCATATAATAATCGATGTGGCGTGCATCGCGATCTATATATATATATATATATATATATATATATATATATATATATATATAACTCTGCGACGGACAGCCCGATCCATAAATAGTTAACTGCGCTCTTTGGGGTTGTGCAGACTCCGAAGGGGCTCCTTCAGCCCAAGCGCTATATCACTGCGGCATGCAACCCGATCCAACATATCTCGTTGCGGTGTGCAGCCCGATCCAATATATATACCGTTGCACATGTACACCTGATCCAATATATATCTCGCTGCGGCATGCATACAATCCGGCTCTCGACCTCGCTCAGTCATCACCCTCACAAGCCACTCGGGCAACTCACCACAAATCATGGGCACTCAACCCAAAATATCTTTTATTGTTTGAAAACATGGTTATAAACAGGAATAATCAGTAAACAAGTATAAATTATGACTGTGATTATATTTTCTATCAAAAACAGTTTGAGAATAGTAGTAAAAACACCCATGAGGGTCCAAAACAGATCGGCACGAGTCCCCAAATATGGCATACAGCCCAAAGCATAGTATAAATCTCAAAAGTACGGATATCATATGATTTCAAATCAAATATGCGACTAGTAGTCGCTATGGGATGGACCAAGTCACAATCCCTATCGGTGAACGCCCACACGCTCATCACCTCGCATGTGCGTCACCTCACTTATCAAATCAGTACAAAATACCGGGGTTTCATACCCTCAGGTCTAGATTTAGAATCGTTTTTTATCTCAACCCAAATGAAAAACTACACTGCGATGCCTTTGCCCCTCGACTCGGACCCAACATGCTCTGAATCTATTCAAAACAAATTTATATCATCAAAATATGCTAAAGGGACAAAGCCCACTCGAAATTATCCAATTTACATCATAAATCCCGAAATTGGCCAAACCCGACCCTCTGGCCCACGACTCGGATTCCGAAAGAAGTCACAAAACTAGAATCCTTACGCTCTGACGAGTTCATACATACCAAATACATCAAAATTGGACCCCAAATGGTCCCTCAAATTGTCATGCCCCGAAATTAAGGGATGAGACCGGCACCTAACCGAATGATTCCGGTCAAGCGGACCTGGATTGCCTTTCCTACTCAACGCATTACCCCGTGCACAATATACAAATTTATAATGAATTCTCAACCAAATTTCCATTTTTCCTCTTTTAAAGCTTCAACATTTGATAATCCCAAAATATACAAACTAAGCACAACATTTACGACACGGAACCAAGATTTTGAATAATTACAACTACTACCCAAAATATATATACACAACCCACATCATGTCTACGGAGCCTCTAATAGTGCTAAGAGTTTACACAATACTTGCCGGCAACAAGGCCCCGGCTATACCTTAAAAAGACGTAAAATATACAAAAGAGATGATATAGACTACACACGGCCCCGAGAGGAAATAAGGCTCACCAGAACTGCTAGAGAGATGAAGAGGAGGCACCACTAATGGCGAACCACGCTAGCTGCTATAGAACCACCTACATCCATATAAAAGATGTAGTGCCCCCGACAAAAGGGACGTTAGTACCATTGAATAGTACTAGTATGTATAAACAAACTTTACTCTATCTAAAACCAAGCAATACACATTTATAAGGCAGTTAAATAAACCCAAACAAATATTGCACAGAGATACAGAGAATCACAAATGGGGTTTCCACAGTTTTTTATTTCAATTGTTTTCCTGTTGCGGCGCGCAACCCGATCCCACCTTACCACCATATTCCACCCTTATTTCTTCTGTTGCGGCGTGCAACCCGATCCCATCTCACAATAACAGTACACCCTTATTACTTCTGTTGTGGCGTGCAACCCGAACCCACCTTACAATTGTGTTGCAGCGTACAACCCGATCCCACCTTACAATTCTGTTGCGGCAAGCAACCCGATCCCACCTTACAATTCTGTTGCGGCGTGCAACCTGATCCCACCTTACAATCACATTTCACAGCAACAACCACCAACAATTATATCAAAAGGATTTTCATCATGAAGAACATAAGTTCATATCAACCAATAACTATGTGAAATCAAGGCACAATGATCCTTACCAATCAGTAATTCATATATGGTGTTGCCACAATCATTTAACTCAATAAAATCAGCCCATATTTACTTTCATCATTTGCTACACAACCTTTAGCACTTTGATATGTTCAATAATGTAATTAATAGCAACATCAACCAACAATTCAGTCACAAAGATTCTCATCGTCAAGGATATTCATTTGTAACAACCAAGTAACCATATTACATCCAAGGCCACATAAATCTTTATCAAACAGTGAGTCATATACGGTATGCCATCAACACATAGCTCAATTAGTTTATCCCCGTTTCCTTTACATTATTTACTACACAACATTTAACACTTAGATACATTCAACACTTTGTTTCATTATCATTTCTTTGGTTTTGCAGCACATCCTCTCATACCGATGTCTTCAACATTTAACGAGCTTTGCACATGATGGAATAAGCACAAGGAATCACCCTTTCGCAAGCTCATATAACATGGTAATCGACTAAGAAATTCAAAGAACGAAGTCTTACACCTCAACACAGCAGGGCAATCAATTCACATATGCTCAAGCAAGAATTTCATACCGAGTGCTCGGACACCAACAAGATGACTCTACAAAGATTAAAGTTAGCCATACATACCTTGAATAGGAATTCCCCTTTAATTTTCTACCCTAATTCACCGGACCTTCCAGCACCTTCAATCTAGTTCACAATGTGGCATAATTGAACTTACAATTAGGAATAACGATCATGTCTTGAACTCACTTGAGCATTATATCAAACAATAGGTGTTCATTTAGATTAAATGGCCTATTTTTAGTGAAAGATTACTCTAACCCATTTCCTTTTACTAGATTATGACTAGTTGGTTACATGCATGCAAAATCCCTGCCCCCATCTTCATGAACTCACCTAACCACGTTTCATTTTTAACAAAAATCTGGAAATTAAGGTTGATAGGGTAGAAGCTTACCTCTTATGGTGAATAAAATGGTGTCCTACTTGATTAGTTCCAAGCTTGAATGATGAAGGGGGATCACTTTGATGAAGTTGGGACTTTCTCTCTCTAGAAATATCTCTTCCCTCTCTCTATTTTGTTCAGAAAATCTTTAAAATGGAAGGGAGTAAGTGTTTTAATGAACTGGTGGTCGGGTATAAAATTAGAAATTTAACAGTCCTGAAGCAGAAATGCGGTCAAGAATGCGATGCGGTCCAGCGATGTCGCACCTGCGACCAAAAACCCCGCACCTGCGGAAAATCCCTCGTAGGTGCGGAATCTCACTTAAACTCAAAATCCCGCATCTGCAGTCTCCAGCACACACCTGCGGTCCCGCATGTGCGATTCAACTTCCGCACCTACACTCCTAAGCCAGGTTCCAAAACTCCGCATCTGTGCAAGGTGTTCTGCACCTGCAGCTCCCCGTCCGTAGGTGTGGCCACACTAGAAGGCCTGGTAGCTGCAATTTTTTCCAACTTCCAACCTTCCGAAATCAATCCCGAGCACCTCAGGGCCTCAACCAAAAGTACCAATAAGTTATATATTAACATACCAACCTAGTCGAACCCTCGGAATGCTCAAAATAACATCAAAATACCAAATCGAATCCAAATTCAAGCCTAAGAATTTTCTAAACTTCCGAAAATCGCCAACAATGCCGAAACTACCCAAACCACGTCCGAATGACCTGAAAATTTGTACACACATCCCAAATGACAATAGCGACCTGTTCCAACTTCCGAAATTCCATTCCGAACCCGATAGCTAATTTTCCACTGCCGATTGGAAATCGCCAAAAATCCATTTTCGCCAAACACACTCCTAAGTCCCAAATCACCTATTGAAATTATCTGAGCCACGAAAGCCCCATTTCGAGATCATTTACCTACAAGTCAACTTCCGGTTGACTTTTCCAACTAAATCACCAATCAAAGAGACTAAGTATCTCATTTCTTACCACAACCAACCCGAATCTGAATCGATCAACCCATCGCAACACAAAAGAGCTCAACCAAACAAGAATGAATCAGAAATGGAAAGAAAACATGGCTAAATTCTCGGAACGACCGGTCGGGTCGTAACATGGTGTCTGGATGAAGATGTACGGCTCGTGATGCTGTGGCAGCTCATTATAGCCGTGTGGTGGAGGATAAGACATAGGCATCTCTAAAAAGGGTGGACAAGAGGGACTATTATTATCTACCCTCCTTTTTCCTTTCCTAGACTTTTCTCGACCCCGAGAACTAGTAGGGTCATTGTTACCTTGACCCTTGCCTGCCATCTGCATAATAGAATACACATTTAGATTGAAACATATAAGAAACTAGCTATAAAACGAGAATGCTTTTAAAAAACTAACTTTCAAATCCTCATCGACGTATTTTTTCTCGTTCGAGAATTCTTCGTCCTCACTTGTTTGAGCTTCATCAATTGATTCTTCGTCCTCATTTTCTATAATTGTTACTTCATTTATATCAACTTCTTCCAATATACATTCAGGATGTTCCAAATCATTTTCTAACTGATCGTCCACTATTTGGTGAACACTGGAGATATCGTTTTGATATGCAACATCTAACACATTCTCGATTTTCACCCTACCTACAAGCTTAGTTTTTATTATAACTCACCAATCAGACTTATTCCACCGCAATGGATAAGGAGCATAATACACTTGTCTAACGTTATGTGCAATTATGAAAGGATCATAGCGATCATACTCCCTCATATGATCAACCTCAATTATGTTGTAATAGTGGTGTACTTTTGTACCTCTTGTTGGATTTGGGTCAAATCACTTACATCTAAAGAGTGTCAATTTCTTTTACGGCCAACCTATATATTCTAGCTGTAATATTTCTTTGACCACACCATAATAATCAATATCTCCAACTTGGATGCTATAACCACCTTGAAGACACACCTCGTTGTTGTTGCTATTTTATTTTTAGAGCAATCCTATGTATGAAACTTATAACCATTTACTTCGTACTTAGACATTGTTGTGAATTGAAGCACAAGTCCCAAGATATATCTTTCAAAAATTAATTTACACAATTATTTCGATCATTTACCTACATAGTGTTAAAAAAAATTCATAAGTTAGATATATATATAGCGGGAACATCGGAAGAACATTATCTGGATTAACTTACAAACTGTTTGAACCACGTATCAAATCTCGTATTCATGGCCAAATTGACGCACGAACTGACTGTGACACATCAAGTATTTTTAGTAGTTGCATCAATATGTAATCACAGTAAATTTTACATTTTCATAACTAATAAATCAATACTTACTTGATAAATGGTACAACTTCGGGACAATTTAGCAACACATGAAGTGTAGATGACTTGTACTCCATATCACTCAAACTTCACTTTCTAACATCCTTAAAACATCGGCCTGGTTGATTGAATATGGATATTTGGTGGATATAATGGATCATTCACACATTCGACCGTGTGCCTATTGGGCCTATTCCTAGAACATGGCACGTTAATCTCAAAATAATAAGAACAAAAACGTGTAGTTTCTTTTGCAAGATAGGCTTCACATATAGATCATTCTATCCTATTCCTCAGCTTAACAAATTATTTGCATTTGCCAATTTTCCTACATAATATCTTGTTAGCCAAGAACATTCAAATAAAATAGAATATTACCTCAAACTTATAATATTACCTCTTAAAGGGATACATCCATCTGCATTGAACATGCCCTCCAAGTCGTGCCTCGTGTACAAGGTGGATTCGAAGGTGTTCCATCACATCAAAGAAACCACATGGAAATATTTTTTCCATCTTACTAGAAGCTACACGAATGTTCTGATCCATCCGAAGTAGATTTTCTTCCCTTAATGTGGTAGAACACAAGTCTTTGAAAAAAAACTAATCTCTGTGACGGGTTTCTAGATTCTTACAGGCAAACCACAAAATGCAATAGGCACTAAGGTCTCCATAAAAACATGACAGTCATGACTTTTCAAATGGCTCAACTTCCCTACCTCCATATCTACTTTTTTTCCAAGATTCGACGCATAACCCTCAGGCATGTTCAATTTACAACCCAATCACAAATTTGTCGTCTTTCCTCCAAAGTGAATATGTAACTTGCTTTTGGCTTGGACACCTTACCATTGTTTGTTGTCTGCAAGTAAAATTCAGGTCGCCTGCAATATTCTTGTAATTCTATTCTATCCTTCGCGTTATCTTTTGTCTTACCTTTAACATCCATCAATGTGTTGAAAAAATTGTCAAAATAATTCTTCTCAATATGCATGACATCAAGGTTGTTCCGGAGAAGATTATCCTTCCAATAAGGTAACTCCCAAAATATCCTTTGTTTCGTCCAATTATGAGTGACACCATATCCGGGGAATCTATAAGGTGGAGCCTCAGTATCTTTACTGAAGTTCTGGACCCTCTCCCAAATTTCCTCACCTGAAAGTATCAAAGGTGGAGAATCATATTCCACTTTATTCTTTTTTAATGTATTTTTCATCCTTCTAAACTCATCATCATCAAGCTAGAATTGACGGTGACAATCAAACCCTGGTTGCTTTCGGTCATGTTTCAAAGTGGACGCTTTACCATTTTCCATACAGTACGGACAAGCTAGCTTCTCAGCAGTCATCCACCCAGAAAACATTCCATGCGCATGAAAATCGTTAATATTCCACATTAAATTAGCACGCAAATTGAAATTTTGCTTGGTTGATATGTCATATGTTTCAACACCATCATACCACAATTGTTTTAGCTTATCAATCAAAGGTTGAAAATATACATCAATCAAACTTTTGGATTATGTGGATAGGGGATAATACAATTTAAGAATATATATGGACTAATCATACACAACTCAGGCGGTAGATTATAAGGTGTAAGAAAGACATGCCAACATGAATATGGTGTCGCAGATATAGAAAAAGGCGTGAAGCCATCCACACACAGACCTAACCTAACTTTCCTTGGTTCACTAGCAAAATCTGGATATGTCCTATCAAAGTGCTTCCAAGCTTATCCATCTGAAGGATGACACATAACACCAGGTGATCTTCTATTTTCAAAGTGCCATCTTATATGAGGAGCAGAACTCATCGACACATATAATCTGTTTAACCTAGGTATAAGAGGTAAATAATGCATCGCCTTGGCAACGACCATATTCCTGCTGGAACTTTTCGCAAAATTTACAACTGTTAAAGTTGCATCATCTTTATAATATAACATGTAACCATTTTCACAACAATAAATTCTCATTGACGAAAGTCCTAACTTAGAAATCAATCTCTTTGCCTTATAGAAATCATCAGGTAAGTTGATATTAGGGTCAACTATTTCACTCATAAGGTCAATGAAAGAGTCCATGGTTGCTTGAGAAATATTCGAATCAGATTTGATACTTAGTAATCTAACTGCAACAGACAACTCAGAGTGCGAACTTCCTTCACGTAGTGGACGACTAGCTTCCTCTAACTATTCATAAAAACGTTTTGCGTCATCATTAGGAGTTTGTTCCACATTTTCATTGGGCTCACCCTCGAAGTGCATCCCAAAAGCATCCGCAACTATATCCTGAATTCTAGAATCAAGATTTGTATTTTCCACTGACCTACTAATTTCACCAACAACCATATTATGAAATATCCCACGACTACCATTGATATCTCCATGATTAGTCCACATAAAGTAATTCTCTATAAACCCCTTTCTATAAAGATGAAGCTTAACTTCCTCCGATTTTTTGAACTTCATATAATCGCACCTGACACAAGGGTACCTAGTTACTCCTTCACTTTGGTATGGTGGAAGTGACATTGCATGTATAATAAAGTCATCAACCCCTTCTACAAAATCCTCCCGCAATCCCCGTAGATTAGGATAATTCTTATTGTACATCAAAGTACGATGTTCCATCTATACAAATAAAACAAGAACAAATTAATTTATTCTACAATTATAAATTAACTAAATCTTTTTTAGTTAATTCAAGATAATTTTTTCCCTAATTACACCAAAGATTAAATTATATTAAATATAATTAATTATAAACTAAAAGTTTAATTTATATACTAAAAAGTTCAATTCATATCCAAAAAGTTTAATTTATATCCTAAAAGTTCAATTTATATCCTAAAAGTTCAATTCATATCCAAAGGGTTTAATTTATATCCTACAAGTTCAATTTATATCCAAAAAATACAATTCATATCCTAAAAGTTCAATTCACAAGAACAAATCCTAAAAATTAAAAGTTCAATTCATACGAGTTTAAACATAAATTAAAAGTTCAATTTATATTGTACGAGTTTAAACATAACTAAAAGTTCAATTTTTATCCTAAACGTTTAATTCATATCCAAAAGGTTTAATTTATATCCAAAAAGTTCAATTCATATCCTAAAAGTTCAATTCACAAGAACAAATCCTAAAATCTAAAAGTTCAATTCATATCCTACGAGTTTAAACATAAACTAAAAGTTCAATTTATATCTTACGAGTTTAAACATAAACTAAAAGTTCAATTTATATCCTAAAAAATCAACCCATTCCCTAAAAGTTCGATTCACAAGAACAAATCCTTTAACTAAAATATTCAAGACAATACAAAGTTAATAATTCAATTCTAACTAAACTATTCAAGACAATATAAACTCAAAATTGAAACACTAATCAACTGAAACTAATTCATAACTAATTACCTAATTAACAAAACTAATTAAAACAAGACCTAAATCCTAGATTTCAATAAAATACAATGTTAAATAATCAATTGAACACTAACCAATTGAAACTAATTCATAACTAATTAGCAAAACCTAGAATTAACAAAGAAATAAGTTGTAATTCAAACCTAGAATTTTTAGGAGGTGGAGAAGGAGACGGAAACAGCTATGACGGAAACTAGGCGGTGGCGACGCGGGGTGGAAAATGGGATTTATGTGAGGGAAACAGAGAAGGATAGGGGAAGCTATTGAGTGAGGAGTTATAGGAAATTTGGAGAAGAAAGGTGTGACGACCCGACAGGTCATTTTGAGTATCTGCACTTCGCTCGTTATTTTGAGGGCTCGTGTATCTTCGTGTTATGTTATGAGACTTTTTGGTAAGTTTGGTCGTGGTCCCGAGGGGCTCGGGTGAGTTTCAGATAGGTTTGGGCTGCGTTGCGCTCGTTTTTCTTATGTTTCGACGTCGTTTCTTCAAGCATGAATGGTATCACATTAAGCAAACAAGCTCTGATTTCTATTTTAATTGAAGCATTAGATCTGTATCATAATTATGGGGCCATATAAAAAAGAATCATCGAATTTGGACATTGTATGAGGAATTTATGGTGATTTTACTAAAAATTGGGTTACCAGATTTTTTTTTCCAACTTAATACGAAATTGCCACTAACGGCGTATTTAAAAATCTGCACTATTTACAAATATTAAAACCTACATATCTCATTCATTATAAGGTCAAATTGAGTGATTCAAAAGCCTAACTTGAATAGAATTTCACAAGGAATATATTGGAGGCATAAAAAATGATTTTTGGGATTGTTTGGCATGAGAAACGAGACAGAATAGCTGGAAGAAAAATATATAAAATTAGGGTTTGTTCATTCGGTCATATTTTGAGTTGGGGAGCTTGGATTTGGGCGATTTTGGAGGGGATTTTTACCATATGGATTGGGGTAAGTTTTCTCTACCCGGTTTTGGTTATATTTCATGAATGCATCTTCGTTTTTGGGATTTGATTGATGATTTCAAAGTGAAATTTGGGGGGATGGGTTGTCTAAAGTTTCATAATATGAATTTTTGAGTTTTGAACATCGATTTGGAGTCATAATTGAGTGAAACTAGTATGGTTGAACTCGTAATTGAATGGGCTGTCGGATTTTATGAGTTTTATCGGTTCTGAGGCATGATCCGAGTGTGATTTTTGGTCGGATTTGGGATTTGATTTAGGATTCAATCTTTATCATTTGAATTATTTTCTTGGGCTTTAATTGATGTATTTGAGTTGCTTTTGGCTAGTTTTGAGATGTTCGAAGGTCACTACGCGCGTGATGGAATTTTTGGAGCATCGCTTGGCTTACTCGATATTGTAATTGACTTCTTCGGGGTAAGTATTTTGCCTAACTTTGTTGAGGGAATTTTTCCTCCTAATTGATATTGTTTGCCACATGCGGGCGTGATACATATATGAGGTGACGAACATATATGTATGTGCCGGGATTAACCATGCTCGGGGGTAGATTGTGCTATAATTGTATTTTGTAGAATTTTGTAATTTCCTTAATTCATGCCTTACCTGTTTTACCGATATTAAGAATGTAGTATAAAATGTCAGTAATAAAGACTTAGCTTAATATCACTTGATCAAATTTGATAGAATTCTGAGAATACATTGTTGTGTCTAGTTTGGTTCATCTCTATGCGTAATCACTACTACCTTGCTACGGTTGAGATTTGACGTACTGGATTCTATACTTGTGTTACTGATAAAATGTGAAATTTGTGGTAGTACTTGAATTGTACGGCCCTTGAGGGCTTATTGAATCATTTCTATCTTAGAAATTCAGTGATTGAAATATATTGGATTATTCGTTTGAACACTCTTCTCGATGTTATTTACACTTCCCGCCTTGCCATTTTATTGTTATTCATATGTTTGGTGAGGAAGAGTGTAAAGCACGAAGGGTGATGCCGTGCCATTATTTATATTCATTATCATGTGAGAGAGAGTGTAAAGAACGAAGGGTGATGTCGTGCCATTTCATATACATTATCATGTGAGGAAGAGTGTAAAGCATGAAAGGTGATGCCGTGCCATTTCATATACATTATCATGTGAGGAAGAGTGTAAAGCATTAAGGGTGATGCCGTGCCATTGCATATACATTATCATGTGAGGAAGAGTGTAAAGCACGAAGGGTGATGTTGTGCCATTTCATATACATCATCATGTGAGGAAAGAGTGTAAAGCACGAAGGGTGATGTCGTGCCATTTAATATACATTACCATGTGAGGAAAGAATTTAAAGCACAAAGGGTGATGCCTTGCCATTTCATTTATATTGTTATGCTTTTAATATTGTGAGGTCATGGAACGAAGGGTGTTTCAATGCAGGTGAGGATGAGGGGCATGCATTATCATGTGATATCTGTTTTCCATGTATACATTTCCGCCTTTACCTTGATTTATCATTGTCGCCATTATACATTTCGTGTGATATGTTGTTATTGTCGCGTACTTGACCTCTAGCTCAATTGTTGTTGTATTGTCCATGTCTTTTACTTGATTAACTTGCATATGCCATGCCTATTACTGATTTTACAATTATACTCATGTTGTATCTATTCTGTTGTACCATAGTGTAAGTCTTCCACCATGCTATTCCTTCATGTTCTTACTTGTTAGCTTGTGAAGATCATGTGTTTCCTTCTTGCTTACTATATTGTACTTAGACATCCATCATGCTAATTAATTGAAATTATAACCCCTTTTTCCTAATTGTGGTCATTATCTCCGTGCTCTCTCCTTAGTCTGTTACTGATGTTCTTCTGTACTTTCTCGTGTATTATCAATACTTGCATATTCCCTTCCTTGTCTTTTCTATTGTCGATATTTCTATCATTTGGTTGGTATTGTTTTACACATATATGGTGAGGATGAGATAAGTGAATGAAGGGTGTTGCCGTGCCGTTAGACTTGATGTCTTGAGTACTTTATCACCCTAAGAAATTATATGAGGTGGTTGTTGTGGTTCATGGGCTTGCGTTCTACGTAAAGGGCCGGTTGAGATGTTGGAAACTATTAAATTGTGATTCTTTCTGATACTCTTCTATTTCCTATCACAGCCGCATTGGGGACTCTGTTCTATTATTCTGCCTTTTGGTTCTATTGCTAGTTTACATTATAGTGTTTATTAATGAGTATCTTTTAACTAAAAATCTCGTCACTACTTCGACGGGGTTAGTCAAGATACTTACCAGTACATGGGGTCGGTTGTACTGATACCGCACTTCTGCACACTCTGTGCAGACTGTTGGAGCGGAGCTGCTGAAGAAGTCGGGAGCTGACTCAGAAGATGTTCGTGCATTATATATAGAAGCTACCACTTGTCTTTGGTAGTGTTAGACATTATTAATATGTTCATGTAGTTTTCAAATAGAATGTGTATTTATTCGTACCAACTTTGTATATTCTAAGTCTTAGAAGCTCATGAGTCGTACTACCAGTTCTTGGGAAGAGTTTGTAACATTTCAGATAAATCCTAATTAAATTTTCTATAAGTTTATTTAGTTTGTTTCTTTTTGTTAATTGGCTTACTAGCAGGTCAAGTTGGGTGGCATCATGACCTGTGATTATTGGGTCGTGACAAGGTGGTATCAGATCCCTAGGTTTGTAGGTTCTACGAGTCATGAGCAAGTGTCTAGTAGAGTCCTGCGGATCGGTATGATGACGACCATATCTATCTTCGGGAGGCTACAGGGCATTTAGGAAAAAATTCCTTTTCTTCTTTCCTTATTGCACAACCTTGTTTCAGCTTGAAACCTACAACTTTCACTCCTCCCAATCGCTCATATGTAGTGTTGTGCACTCAGTATTCGTTATGTGCCGACGATCGGTGATGCTGCAGATAGATTACAATGTGTTGTCTAGCCTCAAAAGCAGATGCATTGTTAAATCTTCTAGTCGTTCATTTGTGGTATGAGGCGGGTTCATATGTCTGGTTGGTAAGCACAGATTTGGGAACAATTGGCTGGTGGCCTTGTTATTGTGACTAAGGTGGGTTCATGTCAAGGTGTCTATTTGAGTATAACCGGTGGGCCATCTCCTGCATGATGAGTTTGGATCGTGTGAGGTTTCCATTCGGTGGAGTGCATATGTGATCATTTTAGAGCATTTGGGGAAGTTGTTTGACTATTACAATGATGGGTAAGCATTTGGCAGAGTCTTCGGGGCGTTCTATGACCAGTATTGCATGAGTTTTTGAAGTATTCAGCTAAATAGTCATGTGGGATCGGGGCATGCTTTGAAAATATGGTACCTTGGGTTGCTGATGAGGTGTTCTATGGCTTCGAGCTAAGTGGTGGAGTCTTCTAAAGATGACCGGATTGTAGGGTCATGGGTAAAATCATTTTCGGACCGGGAGATTGCTTGATTAGTTATTTGAATGGGCATATGCTGGTGTAGCACAGGTTGCTTGACGTGTATTAGCTGTGTATCAAAGATCAGAGTAAGATGAGTGGTTATCGAGCAGGTTCTGGCAAGTTCCAGGTCTTATGTAGCCTTTAAGGGCTTTTGGATTTGTCTACAGGTGGGCTTGAAAATGGAAGTGCATGGTAATTGGATCTTCGATGTTTCCTTGTCAAGAAGAGTCTACATGTCAATGTTGGAGTGATGCAAGAAATGGCTTTGGGTTCCCACGAAGTTCCATCAGGGCGATCATATTGGATTGAGTTACTTTTGGGTTGGCAGTCTGCGTGACTCGATTGAGTTAGAGGCGATTAATTCTGATTACTCGATTATGTATTACTGAGTTTCGGAGAATTTATCATGGTTATGACCACATTCGGAGTTGATATTTTCTACAGGTATGGAAGCTATATTTCGTATGGTGGTCTTCTCCTAGATTGAGTTAAATGAAGATTCTCGGGTGAGGAGATGTTCAATTTGCTTATGGTTCAGAGTTGACTATAAGACTTTCGTAGTGTTGCGAGTTAGCATGTTAGAGGCGATTCACCGTGTGGGGTTGAAAGGTTGCATGTACAAGGTTGCAATTTAGTTTTGGAGGGAAGGATACGAGTTCTTGATGTCTCGGACAATTTTGGGTGTTTGAAGTCTTGTTGGCACTATAGGATTCCCATCGAAGTAGAGTGCGCATGTTGGCAAGCATATTGTGTTGCGGCTTATGGGTGATTCTCCGTGAGATGATGGAGTATGAATTACGTGTCAGCTATTTGAGAAGCGG